>NW_010581256.1:263399-325164 GCF_000705375.1 Tinamus guttatus | reverse complement strand
CTTTCTAGACCACATCTGAGTTGAGCACAGTCTAACAGGGGTATCTATGCTTTTGTCTGCTGACCCAGTGTGTTGTCCCTCTAAGCTAAGAATGGTTTTGGCTTCTGTAGCTTTTTTTTTTTTTCCTTTTGAACTTCTTGAAATGAACTTCTTGATATATTTTTAGAGTAGTCTTAAACTTCTGACGCCAGAAAGTGTCTCTGAAAGGAATAAGTCTGTGAAATATGTATTCTGCATTATACAACTGTCTTTCTCTAAGTGGTAACTATGATTCTCCTAAAACAATAAAGCCAACTGAAATGATGAACCAAATGATCTCTTCTTTCCTAAATAACAAAATGTGATATTAGACTTGCTCTAGTCCCAGCCTTCCCAGTGTTCTGCATCAATTTATGTTTGTATAACATTTAGTGCCAGAAAAATTGTTTTAAGTGAATGTTTAGATATTATGAATAAACTGTCAGGAACAATTCATTATAAATGCTTTCCCTCCATACTACTTATAGCTTGTTTATTTATTTATTTTTTCCATAATTGGACTAACACTTGTAACAAATTGCAATTGGAGTAACAAAAGGCAAAATGCTCAAATTAACATTTTAATTCATTTTAAAAATGAAACACTGTTGTTGAAAAGGTTTTATTCTCTCTGTCTTGGTAAATATTCACCTTAACTTTTAAAAAACATT
This sequence comes from Tinamus guttatus, assembly GCF_000705375.1. The sequence continues at coordinate 324,475 of NW_010581256.1, read as the reverse complement.
TATTATTTAAAACAGAAGGGTCTTTAAATCTAAAAGCTACCTTCATGGGACTTGTAGTAAAGAAAGTCTATTCATTTAATAAGCCGGCTACTCTGGTGAATTTTCATGGCATAAAAAATGACACAAGTTTTAACATGGCATCTGAGACAATTAGACGAGAAATCTATAAAGTACAACAATGAACCCTTGTTCTATTCTCAGAAATGGCCATGACTTGCAGTATGACTCTATGCAAGTCATTCTATCCCACTGGCTTGATCAAAACTAGAACATTTAATGAAGATTTCCAATTGATACTTATTGACCAACATTACCCAATAATTATTAATATAGAGGCTTCACATATGCTTGTTCCAGGTCACAGATGGCTGTTCCTGGTCATGGTTAGCTGAATTTAAGACAAGATATTATATGCTCTAGCATGTCTGAAAATTCTAATCTATGCAGGCCATCTGCTATTCATTTTCCTTTCCTATAAATAGATTTAATAATACAGCTGCCATCTTGAGAGAGAAATGTGTACTCTTAAGATGGTGAAATTTTCAAATAAAAGGCAAACTTCTTCCCATGTACAGATTTAATAAGAAATTATTAGTAATTGCACTGGATAGTTTCTGTAGTTATTGCTGCTTTTCTGATGTAGGCAGCCAACTGCATGTAGTAAAAAAAACCCTGTATTTTCAGTTAGACTTCTAGACAAAATAGACAAAACAAAGGAAGTGCTAACCTATGTCTGCTTGTGTAAATGGAGGAGGTGTGTTTGCATTTGTTTTGATCAGCTTACTTAAAAAATGATTTTGCAGGTATTTTTTACATGATAGAAGTAGGTCAAATTATTCTTTATATTTGCTACTTCCTTCACCTTGGAAGTCAGACTATTTTAGACTACTAGGTTAGACCAGACGGAGCTTTTTTTTTTTTTTTTTTTTTTTTAGTTATTAAGGAAAGAAATATCCAACTCTTGGTATTGTATAGGCTAACAGGTTGTTTTCACTTAGTCAATACTTGCAGATTTTGATTGACTATATCTCTGCATGCTACTACTTGAGAACAAATGGAGGGGTTCAAAAAGTGGAGCAACTATGAGAAACAGGGCAGAACAACTTGCCAAACAAATTCAAAGCTCAGTTATGAAATTAAAATTGACTAAACAAAAAGTGAAAAGAGCATTCATAAAATTGTTGGTTTTAACCAGCAAGCATTTAAAGGCATACTTTGAGCATTAAACCTCAAATATAAAGCAGTTCTAAAATTCAAAACTTATGTGAACAAAAGGCAGATTTGAATGCATATTTAATATTTTCCTGAAGCTTCTCCTAGCACAAGATGTCTTTCTATCCTCATGAAAATCAACCATAGTTTAATCCAGCTTCATGTGTTTGAAAATTCTCATCTATGCAAAGTCGGCTTCATAGGGTCTTCCTGATAGCATGCTGCTATGCTGCGCGTTGCCCATGCTGCTCCAGATTTAGTGCTGCTTTGCAGGATGTGCAGGCTGCTCTGGCTACGCACTGCATAGCCAGAGGAAGGCACACAGGCAGGGCTCAGGATAGCTTCTGGATTGAGCTTATGCTCTCATTGAAACATGGCTGTGAACCTCACACATATCCTTACCAGGAACACTCATAGCCGTATGACTCACTCATAAATATAAAGTAACTAAGAGTTTGTATTGTATCACAGTTTTGAACAAAATCCAAATTTTACCATGGTACCAGGAAATTTTATCAATCTCGTTTGAAAAAAAAAAAAAGTGTCAGGTGCATGGATACTGCATTTTAGGACAAGGGCAAGTAATCTATCTTTTTACTTAATGAAATAGAAGGGTAGCAAGTAAAAACATAATGAGAACAATAAATATGGAAAATAACTTATTTAATTCTTCTGGTTGTCTTTATTCAGTATCTTTTGGTCAATTGTCTATCTACATATTCACCACAGACATTTTTTCATTTATTGGAAGTTATATTTACAGACATCTACTGATTTTCTAATTGGGTCTCTCAGAAAAATATTTTCCTATCAATGCTTTATATTTTTAAAATAACAGTCATGTTCAGTCGCTTTAATTTTATACCATCTCCTTCCTTACTAATGGTCATAATTTCTCACTGATATATCTTTCCCCTCCTAAGCCTTTTGTTCTCTGTAATCACTTTAGCTAACATCAAATCATTCTACTTCTCTCCCGCCCTTATCTTTATCTGTAAAGCTTAACTGACTCTAGTTTTTGTTCATTTTCCCCTCCTTCTCTGCTTCAGCTTTGCACTCAGATCTGTGTGCAGATCCTACTGAACCAATATTAGATATTTCCCTTCCCTTGTATTTTGAAACTATTGTTTTATGCTCCTTAACTCAAGATTACATTTAGAATTTTCCAGTCTTCTTCCATACTCACAGATTTCAACACTCATTGCCTCATAGTGATTTATAATAACACTTAACATTTGAAAAGTGCTCTCTGTAAAAATCAATCAATTAATAGCAAAGCATTCCCTGTATTCTTTTGCTTGAAATCAAATATTGTGTATTCTGTGGCCCTACTCCTTGGTGTGATGAGATAACGCAGCCCATGAATATTACCCTCAATGCTTTCTTTTATCACGCAGATGTGCCTTTAATCCTCAAGTAAGAACTAATTCCAATTTGAGATCTGGATGAGCAGTTGTGCAAAAATTTAGAGAAACACCATTCATTTTTGAAAGTATGTCCATTAAAAGCTCCTTCTGGAATCAAAAATAACTAGAGATAATAAATGTAGGTAAATATGCAGATAATTCACCTGATTCTATAGTTTTGGACTGAGCTTGAATAAATGTCTCCCACTGTGATTATTTGATTTTTTAATAATCTCTACCAAGAAGCTCTCTTAGATGTGAACAAATGCTTTTAAATGCACAAATAGATCCTCTTCAGTATGAATGCCTTCCATTGAGACAAGACAAATTGCTTTTCGGAATCATGCAGTTTCTCTGATTAGTCATCACGGGCAGGAACAGCTAAGAATATTGATAAAATTGCAGACTTCCTGGGTGCAAGTCAGTCCTCTGTATATTGCTCTGCCCTTCAGAGACACTGAGCAGCAAAAAGACCTTCTCATATGTCTCTTTTTGTGCTAATTTTATTTCAGGCATTTTGAAGAGAAAACCTTAAAATACAATAAAATTCGCTGGCAACTTCAGATAAGCAAAATCTCCCTAGAGCCTGAAAAGATTTGTGTTTGTTATCTTTCTATCCTTTATTTCCTACAGCATAGGTTTCATTTGATAAATGGCGGTTAATTGAATTTTAAACTTTTTACAAACATACCACCATTTTTAAAATGCTCTCAGCTCCCCAGAGCATAAGGGCCAATGATACAGCAATGTAAAGACAGATAAGTAAGGTTTCATCTGACAGAGTGTGGGTGTTTACAATGCTCTGAGCAAGTCATCTCCAACTGCATTTTTTATGTGAGTCTAATCAGCCAAAGTCAGTGGCTTCAGACAGATAAATCATGCCCTAATCTCCACTGACTAGAACTCCACTGAGTATGAAAAGACTTTGGGTTTGTTCCCTGTATGGTAAACATCAATGCTTAGATGAAGCCCAGATGCAATATTTTCTTTACTGATTGAGAAAGATAGGCCATATTATATAGGTTCGTATGAAAAAATGGCATGGAGATGTGGGACAGATTCAGAGAGAGAAAGAAAGATCAAGTGTCTTTGCTTTGCAGATCATCCTTTTGTGCCACTCTCAAAGATCGAGATTTAAGACAGTCTATCTGATAAAAAGGAACTGGAGCTCACTCAAAATTTTTAGAACTAGACTTTCACTTGTGAAAGAGTATTTTGTCACTGATGTGCTTCGCCATCTGTTTTTGCTTTGTCTTGCAAGTTTAATGTGATGAAATTTGCAGAAATATAATAGAACTCAGACTAAAAAATAATACTCCTATATGTATATATGACAATATCTTGTAATGCTACCTAGATAATCTCTAGGCTGCATATTTGGAACATTATCATTTGGCTGAGGACTCTATGTGCTCTGTCATTCAGTGTTGCCCTGGAAAGGGAAGTGAGTTTTTTACAGGGGACATGGAGCATTTTGTGTAGCAAGTGCTTTTTAAGGCCTGCGATTTCTACCGTTATTAAGAACAGCTGATTTTCATTGGCTTTCGCTGTTTGTGGGCTCTAACATATTTCAGGGCTTCTTGAGCAGTTGGCAGTAAGTGGTAGTCATGATCAGTTGTTGAAACCTGTGTACTATTAGATATTGAAGATTATACCAGGTACCTCAAACACAGATTACCTGTTTTGGTAGTGGTTCTAATAACATTCCTGCCTGCTGCTTGGTATCAAACTTAGTTATCTTTGATACAGAGGATACCTCCTATTTAAATGTGTCTAATGCCATTTCAGCCTGCCTGCTTCTTACTGCATGGGAATCCTATGCTATTCATTCAGCCCCATTCAGATCTCCTAGATAGCTAGAATATATATATATATGTATATATAAATAAAGTAGCAGAAGCTGATATTTAGGCAGCCAAAACACTGACATGTTGTCATGAGAGTTGGTGATGAAAAGCACCACAGGAATATCAGAACCATGCCTGAGGAAGGGAGGTGGAAAATGGAGGGTATTACAAAGTGGTACTATACTATAGTAGGAAAGGAAATTATTTTTCTAAGATTCAGTTCCATGTTAGACAAAGCAATTGATAAAGGTTTTGCATAAATCACAAGGGCAGTGCTATTATTCTTGCCCAGACTCAAGACATTCCAGGAGTTAGTTTTCTTTCTAGTGCTGGTCATTCATTGCAAATGGATCATCCATAACTTGGTAGCAGTGTATTATCCTCTAAATATATTGTTGTCTATGCAGTGTCCCAAGATTTATGGAATTCTTAACATCTGACATCAAATAGACTACAGCATTTTTTTTTGTAGAAGTAGCAGATGGTGCTTTCTCAAATGGAGCAGAGTAATTGGAGACCTGTTACCTTGGCTTTTCCATCTCATACTTCACAGAACATTGGTCTATTCAAATTGATAGAGAGGTCAGAGTTCAGACTAGGAGTTAAAATTGTTTTGATATAAAAAGTATTACAGAGGGAAGAAATGTTAAAGATGGCAGCAGATGGAGCATGTGTCTACTGAAGCTCATGACATGCCCCAGTGCAGTTAGCTGCTTCATAAAAGCATCCTCATCAGCTTTGCCACGTTATTTTGGGGATGTGCCTGATACTTCAGAGTATGCCCGTTCCAAAGTACCTGAATATAGGCAGTCTTTTTAGTCTTTTTCTAATTCCAGCAGAGAGAGTGAAGCTTTTATAAGTTCATGTGCTACTTTTCAGTTATTGAAAATCAAATACTGTTAGTTTCATTCATAATGGAAGAAAGCGAAAAATAGCTTTAAAAAAAAGTTCTGGCAGAAAGTACTGATTTTCATCATTTTTGTTGTTGTTCTACATTTTGTTCTGGATTTTTTTTTTATTTTAAAGTAGCTTAGTTTTAATGGAATACCATTTTTGTTGAAATTTTGTTACAAATGAGGCAAAGTCTACATTTACACTAGAGATTTCCCCAGTTTTCCTTGCAGTTAAATGCCCATATAAATTAATATGAATTATTACAAAGCATGTTCCCAGACATTTTAGAGTGAGAAAATGGAAGGAGAAAGGAATTTCTCTAGGCCAATAATTTTGATGGTGTTTTTCAAATTTGTCTATCTTTCTTAGATCTGGAGAAGGCATAATTTGTATCCCTGTATTTCTACAGTACCACAGCTGTGAAACTAGTCATATGTTACGTAAAAGAATTCATCCTTTAATGCAGAAAAATTTGCATTTAGCATTAAAAGTTACATTTTAAGTGTTACATTTACATTTTAAGCCTACTGCCTCCAGGTGCTGCTTTTTCCCCCCTCTATTTCTTTCTGTATATTTTTGTCTTCTAAAAGACTTCTTGTGGCTTCCAGCTAATCAGCTACTGGGAATAAGTTACATAGTTATATGCCTTTTTCTTTAAAAGCAGGATATAGAACAAACCAACTAATAAGACCACAGTATCAGAGCATAAGGAGGCAAATTCAATAATAATAATAGGGGAAAAAAAATCTAGGGCTTATAAGAAAATCATGTGCAGATTTGACAGAACGAAAAGAAAGAAGAAAGTAAGCAAATCCCTTTGAAGAAAGGGATTATGCAGTTATATATCTAGATTTAGATTTTCACAATTGTGTTATTAATTTTATTGTTTTTTAATTTGGATTTTGTAAAATATGCAAGATTTAAATTTAAATTTAAATCAAATGACAATGATAGTTTTCTCATCTTGTATTCTCAACAGAATTCAGTAATAAAACATCTTCTCAGTTTCTTACATCTTATCTCAAGGATAAACTACGATCAGTTAGAAAAAAATCAAAGCAAGCTTAAAGTAAAGATGAAATAGCATGCATTTACTTAAATTCTCTTCAGAGTTCTTCTTGTGAATAACATTTCTCATAGTGATGATTTATTCTGAAATAAAACATTTTACTGGTCATCATATCAGAATAGCTCAAAACCACCAGTAATTTGGCCAAGTGTGTAAAATATACTAGTGCACTGTGAAAAGGAATAAAACAAAGCAAATCAATGATTTCTCTCAAAGATTATTTTAAGGAAAAAAAAAAAGGAAGGAAAATGTTACATATATTTGCATGATTATATGTACCCATAAATGAAAACTTACTTCTAAAATGAATTCAACAGTCTAGCTCCAGTTCAGAAAATCAGTGCAGCTGGAGTTTAACTTTTAAACACGTCAGTACTTCTAACTGAAGTCCGTAAACATATTTATGCATTTGTGCTGAAATGGGAACAGAATGAAGACTGAACTTCGGGACTCTGAGTTTCAAGAAGCTGAAATTGCCCTAAGTCCTGACTGAGGAATTAGAAAGATTGGAAAAAACAGAGAGAAATAGTAAAAAGAAAGTCTTTATGGCTTCCACAAAGGTAATTAATAACTTTTATTATTATTCACCGCTATAATTGGGTATTCTTTGAGGCAGGCCCAAGCATATAGCAAGCAGCTCTTTACAGCTTCGCACAACAGCTGAAGACCATAATGGCTCCCACCTTAATGGCTCAGGACTTTCACAACTTTGATCCCACTCTTCAAGTTGTCCAACTCTGAAGGAAGTTGTACAACATGAAGAAGACTTGCACAGCAGCTCCCTCTGCACAGCCAAAGGGACTAATTTGCAGCAATGAAGGGAGGGCACTAGCTTGCTTTCTTTCCCATCTCCTGTAACTGGGGCATGTTGAAACCCTTCTGACAACGTGCTCTTTCGAATCAGTTACTCTCAAACACAGTAGTTTGTTCATAAAGTGAATCAGGAGAGCCCTATATCAAACCATTCTGATAACACCTGGAAGTTCAGAGCAGGTCCAGTACATGTTACTGGTGGCCAGTCAGACCTCAGCGTGGGCCAAAACCACGGAATTCCTCCTGCAAACCATAAAGGTAACCAGCAAACATCATTCATTGGTCTCTGTTTTTTTTTTCTTTTTTACTCATTAGCCTAAGTGGCCCAAGTAGTGCCAAATGCATCATACAAATACAAGACTTGAAAAGCATTGACAGTCTTACCCTTATTTTATACACTAAAGGAGTATCTCTTCCTTCCTTTGCTCCTCATCCTGCTTCCCACAGTCTCATGGCATGCAGATAAGTGAAAAGGAGACTGTAAGTGAGGATCCACATAAGCTAAGATTCACTGTGGCAAGAAGGAGACTAAATGGTTTGGGCAGTGTCCTATTTTAAAATCTGACACACAGTCAGAATGCAGATGTGCTCTATTGACAGAAATGACAAATTGGAAAAGTATGTATGTGTACCACTGATATTTTAAATTTAGGATGTCTATTGATCCATCTTTATCCATGGATGCAGTGATGAAATTTTCAGAGCCTGTGATTATTTAGTATAATCTCATTAATATGAACCATCTGATAGCTACTATAGAAAATGACAGATAATTTATGTTCCTTTTTTTCCATCCTGAGATTCAAGTTTATGGAGAAACGCCCTGAGATGAGGAAAGTTTACAAAGTGCAGATGATGGAGATGAAGTGATTGCATAATTATACAGCAAAAAGCCGTATCAGTCAGGATCTGTTTATATAAGCCATGTACTAGGAAGACTAGAGTAAGTTTCCTTGATATTTCTCTATTGTACTCTTAAAAGGTCATTATTATGCCTACCATGTGACTCTATCCGTAAGCAATCTTGTGTGTATAACAGTTTATGAAATACTTTTAGAATACTAAAAAACATCAACTAATTCTTTGGACTGCAAAGATAATCCTGAAAAGCAGCATTCTACCAACTGGCCCATTGCAAACTTCTTCCTTCTCTATGAAAGAGCAAAATATTGTGCTGAGTTGCTGATGGGGTTTTCAGACACTTCACATTTTCTTTGGTCTCCTTTCTTTCATACTGAATAAGGAAACTCTCTTCAGCTAGTCTGCTTTAAATATGCATTTAATAGGCCCAGAGGCTCAAAACTTATTCACAGTCTTGTGTGCAGACAGAAATAGGTTTAAAAACAAAGTCCGAAAGACTGTGTGCAGAAAACCACAGTCTTCAAACCTTCAGTAGATCTTTTACCTGGTGTAAGAACCTATGAAAGTTCTTGTTTTTCTTTTTTTTTTCTTTTTTTAAATTGAATTCTTTTGTAATTTCTTTAAATTGACAAATGAAATTGACCATTGAATTTAGCTGCTAAATCAATACACAACTATAAATCTATTCAGAGACTGAAAAATGGAAAACAAAACAGAAAAAAAGGGAATAGTGCACAAGGGATTATAACAGTGTATCTAATCAAAATTAGTATTAATATACATATACACCTAAATATATATATTATTAACTACATTAAATACATAATTATTATAATACATATATTATTAATGTACATATATTAATATATAATGTAGTATAAATATATATCTTATTAATATATTAATATATACATATACACCTGAATTCTTCCTTTTATACAGCCATCTCTTCTATTGATCAAACGAGCTACTGAACTATATATTTAAGTGGAGGGATCTGCAAGATTCATTCATGTCTCAGTGGATTGTATGTTTATAGGTCAGGTCCATTTTTATGCTTTTATGGCAGAGTTGTAGATTATGATTTATAATTATACAAAAGTGTATACAAAATATTGACAATATTCATGTAAACATTAATAATAAATTTCCACATATATATTTATAGTTAATTTTATAACATTCTTATACCAATAATGCCTTTCTGAGAAGAGCCCTCTCTCCATTTGCTTTTCATACCTCTTAAAGAAATCGTTTAAAAAAAATCTTAATATTTAAAATGAAATTTGGTATAATTGCAACTGAAGAGCTAGTTAGAATGATCTTGATGAAAAAAAAACATAATGTTCTTCCTGTTGAACTTTGCCTATTTTGAGTCACAAGTACATGTAAGCAGGTTTTTGCAAAGTACTACTGCACTTTGTTGCAGACTGAGTAATTGCTAAATCATATTTTAGTGCTATCAGTTGCAAATGAGAAATAGTCAGAAAGCATATGATTGCACAAAACATTTGTCCAGTACCAGGAAAAATACAAAAGGATGCTTACAATACTAAGGGAGGAGCCTGGGTATGAAAAGTATTTTTCTACCTATAGTAGATATCTAGATTTCTAATCTAAAATTGTTCTTGGAGTTTTGGCATGCTGTCATCTGTCTCCACAGCTGCAACAGTTCAATACTATATCATTTCTCTTAGAAAAGGCTTTCTGAGTGAATTTAATGCTTAGCAAAATTTTGAATGTACAGCTGCTGGAAACAGAATACAAGAGAGGGACAGCAAGCCCTTCTGGTTTCTACTCACTTGGTTACAAGCAAGGTATTGTTTTTGTGAAACTAGTATGAACAACATTGGGAGCTGAAGGGAAGATATTTCCAGCTGTTTTTACTTTCCCTGGCTCTTCAGTAATCCTGTGTGTAAACCACCAGCATTAATGGAGATCATGCACAGGGGACATGATTGAGATTATTAAAAATGTTTGTAATTATTACCACAGTAAGAAGGCTGTTTTCCATAAGATTTTCCTTTCTCTCAGCTATGTTAGCGTCTATTAACATAGGAATTTCTAGTGCAAACAGGTAGTTGCAATTTCATGTACTTTGACATATAAGGCCTTAAATCCACCTGCTAATCTGTTTGTTATTTTATTTCATTGGAGTTAGTGGTCCATCTCTGCAGAGTTGCCAGAATTGTTTGCAGAAGTAGCACTGAACAGCTACTTGTGACATGGGAAATATTTCACTGATTTTCTTTAGTGAGGTCAAGTCAAATTGTTTCAGATAACAAATGGGTTTCAGTCACTACTAACTAATTTGAAATTCTGATCTGAGGCAAAGGTTTTCCTGTCTTGTGACAAAACTTGAACTGTCAAGTCTAATTTGTATCCTCCATGTTCTGCTACAGCTGAGAGACTATCCATACATAAAATTTAGTTTTTTTTTTTTTTTTTGATCCTTGTGCATGTCTTTGGATGGCTCTTCCCTTTTCTATGAACGTAGAAAAGACTTAGTATTGGTTTAAAGTTTCCAGAATCTTGAAAAGCCTTAAAAATGTCTGAGGAAAAAATGTTACTCTAGGCATCTTCAGAAGAGTTACTTGCTAGCATGTTTGGAAAGTGTTATTCCTAACAGAACACATTTCTGGGTGTGGCAATATCCTTATTGTGCTTTATTTTGAATTCTGAGCAGTGATTATCTACTATTTGAATATTGCAGGTGAATTGTAGAAGCTGCAGCAACATCCCTCTTCAGTTATCATTAGTAGCCTTAGTGAGTTAACATTCATTTTTCTCTCACTTTTTAACCTGACAAACACATTCTCTGTAAGTCTTTTGTTTCTGTTGTATTGCAGTGATTATAAGGATTTCCCGTATTTTGTATCAAAAGCTTTTTTACTAGAGAAAAGGTGAGCAAGCTGAGAAAGGATAGTTTTGCAGAAAAACAATTTGAGAGGAATAAGTCCTGATGTGGTATGTTGGCTTGACCTTCTACAGAAGCCATCACTGACCCTTGATGAAGCGTTTTACCTCTGTATAACTTTCTGCCTCATCCAGTGAAATGGATGTGATAATATCTATTTTTTGTCAGAATTTATATGACTTCTCTGTTTATGTCAGAATTTATGGATTAGCTTTTATCCATGTAATTTGGAATGGGAATCTGACCTTCACTGCAGCCTCTAGGTATTGCAATATTTCACACAGTCATTAATGATAATGATCGGAAGTGATGAATAATGCTTAAATTCAAGCTATTTAGGGGCCACATTTTAAACTTCAGCTATCAAATCGTCTTTCAGATAGCAGCACCTGAGATATTGAATAATTAACTGTAGATTAATATATTAATTGACAACTTGTCAGATTTTTCTGACACTTTTAATGGAAGCTTTCAAATAAGAGAAATAAATAAAATAAAAATACTTCTTAAATTACTTCTCCACACAGTAGTTCTGCATTTGTTCCCCATAGGCCAAAATCCTAGTCCTATTAATTATTAAAAAATAGGTCCTCAATAATTTCTTCTGCCTCTGATCCTGCAATTATTTAAATGCTTTCATAATCTTATACACGATCAGTTCCACTTAGTTTTAGAACACACAGGTGCTCAAGGTTAAGTCTCTGTTTAAAGTTATATAGGATTGGAGCTTGAGATTATGTATATACAATAGTAAAATTTAATTTCAAATAGATTTGATTGATGTTCCTCATCCAAAATCGTTGTGTAGAAAATAATATTTTCCTAGAAATTTTGCCAAAAGTCCAACTGTTTTTCTTGTTTTTATAAATGGGAAAGGAATGGATTTTTCATTCTAGATATTTTCTTCTGTCTTTTTAGGAAGAATGGAAAAGTAGCATGGGAGCACTGTACAGATACAGATCTGAACATGATACAGAATACTAAAACACTATTATTGAAAAGGGATGGAATTTATGGAAAAAAAATATTCATATATATGTATTCAATTATTTTTCTGTTTACATATTTCAATGATTTATGCTTTTCCCATGAGAGAAATCCTTTTTTTTTTTTTTTTTTGCACTCAGTTCTAATCCAGGCAATTGTCACCAAGAGAGTGGTGGTGGGGGTGAGTGACACAATGCACTTTATTCGTGAAGAAATAGGAATAGGATTTATTGATAATGACAATGGTTTCACGAGATTATATGGCAAGGTCACTTATTATTTACTGCATGGAGGTTCAAGATACACACATAATTACCAAGGACACCCTCCCATTGGGTCATGCGATTCAGATTGGACCCCCTTGCTTTCCAAACTCCTGAGAGGAGTCTGCGTGCAGCTGGATCCAATCCTAGTCCCAGACCCAGTCAACAGTTTGACTAAGGGATTTGTGCACTTGCAAAGCTAAGTTTACAAGTTCAGAAAGAGAAGCACACTATAGACACTTACCACGAATCTGTAGTGGGAAGGATCTCTTAACCTCAAGGAGTATCCTTGAGATGCATCCCTGCTCAATCCCCAGCCTGCTGCAATGCAAGGAGAGCTCAGTGGGCTCTTGGACTGTCCTCATATTTATGGGATAAGAAGATTGACTTACAGTCATTCTTTCAATTCAGAAATGACTGTTGGCAAGTGTACTCACAGTTAGCCTTATCTCCCCAGCAGGATGCAGCCATCAGAACTGTTATTGTTGGTTAATGTCTGGGCGGGGGAAGAAATCAGGGAGGCAACTACCAGGATCAGATAATGTGGTAGTTAACACCTGAATAGGACTACTTGTGATAAGTTGGGTTGAGCTGGGGAAGAAGCACATCTGTCACAGCAATATACAGAGTATGTATAATAAACAACTGATTTGTGCTGTATAGTCTATTCTACTACTATATATTGGTTTAATTGCACAAGTCCATGGAAAAAAAAAAAGTTTTCATTGTGCTACTTTTTTATTACCATGAGGTGATCTCTTATTTTAAAAAAGTCACTTTAGGATTTATTTTAAAGCTTTGAAAATAAGCCACAAGAAAATGGTTCCCTAAAAGGAAAAGCAGATGTAAATTATCTACTATAAACGAAAAATGTATGTAGATGTAAATGATGTTGTGTATTATTACACAACAAGCATTGAGGCTGTCCCACTGCTGTGAGCATTGCTTGTGGTGCTCTGAAGGATCAAGATTCATCTGCTCTTTAGACATCTCTCTGACTTTGAAACCATATGAAGAATAAGGAAAAGGGAAGGTGATGAAATTAATGTAGTGTTTACTGATTTGATTTCGCAATCTCCTCAATGTCTTTAAAAAATAAGACAGAAAAAAAAGAACACAAAAACCTAGTTTTTTTAGAGGAAAATGTAAGTCTGTATACAGAATCAGAGCTATCCACATCTCTCATTGTTTCAGAAAGGTTCACACTTCTATTTTATTAATATTTCATTATCTAAAAGTCCGACAGATAAAAAATAGTAACCTTTTTTAAGGTCCGGCTATTTTTGTTGGTGGAGTAAATATTCTAACTCTTGGGTGGTACTACTGAGTTTTTATGGTTTCTTAAAACTATATCAATTTTGTGCTCTGAATTGGAGTGGAAACCACTCCAGCTTCATGCTGGAGCTCCAAGAACATTGAAATCTAGAGTATGTTAATATAACTTCAGTGTGAAGTAAATGTATAAGCTTATGATCTAGTCAAGTTTACATTGACTTCAGTTCTTTCACCAAGAAAAAAGTAATGACCAGGCACTTTTGTTGCTTTCTTTGCTGTTACTCACAGAGGTGAATGCTACCTTTTCTGACATAGCAGGATACAGATCTGAAGGGACTGGGAAGCAGAGATAACGTAAACCTTTATAGAAAGGCAATGTTTTCATTACATCAAAGAACTGTTTCTATTCTGGAAAAAAAAAAAGGCAGTGGGGCTTTTAGCTCTACAGTTGTTTAGATCCACTCCTCATTCATCTATAAACAAATACTGTAATTGTGAAGGTTCTGCAAGACATAAGGCCTCAACCGCAGCTCTTCATCTGGCAAACAGACCCCTATGCAAAGCAGTGTATTCAAATTTTGTGCCAGAAATGGGATAATGGGATCAGAAGTTGTCCAAATCTCTTTTGCAATTCTGAATCACTTTGAGTTTCATATATCACTTACGATCTAAGAAAAAAAAATGGTTAGGGAGGCTAACCAGTCACTTCATATTTTTTTTTCATTAATTTACTTTTTCATTAATTTACTTTTCTCAGGTCTTCGAGTTCTTAAGGAGTGAAACTACTATATTCTTAGTTAAAATGAAAGGTGTTGTTTTGGATTTTTTTTTCATTGCACTGTAGAATAATTATTAATTTTCTTTATGAACAGGACTAAAAGATTCACTTTGTTTTGTAATTAGCCTTAGAAAATTTCTTCAGGAAAAAAAAAGCTATCACTTTCTTAGGAGCAATATGTTTGCCTGCTTGACTCCTATGCTGATAGTAATCATAGGAAAGAGGTTAAACAGGAGCAAGTAGAGATGAATGACAGAGCACTAACCTAGTTGGAAATGTTTTGAGTATTTGAGCATCTATTATTTACCATATGGACATTTAAGCATCAGACAGAGAGAGCAAGTAGGCACTGAAGAACAAACAAGATAACATTTTTCCACTGACTGTACATGCACATATTCCACAACAGTCAGGAATTAACAGCATAATATATGCAAATGAAAAATATCATAGCAATCCAGCAAGCTGAAGCATGCTTGGTTTGCTAAGATTACTGTTTTTGAGTTTTCTTTTACCAAAGTGCATCTCTTTATTTGGGAAGCAGCATTTAGCCACTTCCTCCTGAAACTGAGCAATAGATCAGTTATCCCTATATATTTCCTTGGTAATCAATTTCTGGTCTTAAATATAAGATGAAACCTTGTATCTGATATAGGCTACACCTGTGGCATGGAAGAGGTTCCCTTGGGTAGATATTGGACATTTTATTTGGGAAGATCTATTTTACCAGGATATCTTGCAATTTTGGAAAATAAAAGCAGAAGTAATACAATTATGGGCATTTAGGCCACAAAAGTTAATGCTACAGGTTCCCTTTGCATAGTGGTTCCTGTGCAGTGTATAATCTGAACAGTCCTAAAAAGTCTATGTTCATCCATGTGACTATGTTTAAGTGAGCAAAGCCTATATTTTTAGGTCACAGTGTATAAGGAAATTAAGTAGCTCTGAGTTTGTGATTCTATACCCTGAGCTTAGCCACATATACATCTCCTCAACTCTTTGCATTATCAACTCGATTTGGGCCCTTCTGCAGGCAGCTGGAGATATTTTTCATAAATTTGTAGAAAGTTCATTATCTTTGAGGTCTCTGTCTTTGTCAGATTTGGCTCATATTGCCCAGGGAGTGCAGAACTTACTGGAAAAATAGATGTCAGAGAATCATTTTGAGTGTCATTTTTCTTGCACAGCCTTGGTTTCCTTAGAAACTAGATTTAAGATTAGTAATAAGTGTAGCAATAAATGTTGTAATCAATTTCTTTGTAAATTATGCATATAAGCATGTTTCTTTTTGAATATTTTGTTTTAGACAAAAATACATAATGACATATTATTTATTTATGATAACCTTGTATAATCATATTCAACATTTTTTATAGTAAGTAAATTTTTATATAAATTTCTGGTTGATAAACAAGTTTTGAAGCCAATGCGTCCAGGATGCTATTTGACCTTGATGCAAACAAAGGCATTTGTGAGAGAGCAAACATTTAAGGTACTCACTACATCCTTTTACTGTTTTCAACTAATTGCACAGCTAGTTGCTTTGTACAATTGCTGAAATATTCACCTAAGAATATAAAAATAAAAAGTCCCTCAACTTTCTCTACAATTTTTGTCTGATGGAAACAGAAATGCACCATAGAACGAATTCAATATTTTGGCAGATCTGTCATCCACCTACTCATCACTATGACACTCTCCCTACTTTTGCACATTGAACAGAGTTAGTTGGAGGTATACTGGTAATGTGAATAATTGCAGTGTGGGCGACTCAAGTTCAAAGCCAATCTTGTTACCTTGCTGTGTGAGTGCTAGTTGAAATTTTCTATGGT
Source organism: Tinamus guttatus (assembly GCF_000705375.1). Next base: position 308,321 of record NW_010581256.1, on the reverse strand, counting down.
TTCCTATTGTGTGCAGGAATACTAATCACTTTAGCAGCACATATGCATTCTGTTCTTTGCTGTAAAAGGAGACTATGGTGAGAGCAGGAGCTGCTAAAACACTGTGTTCTAAATTGAATTATGTGCAAGTGAAACATTAAAAAGCACAGAAGATATTTTACTAGATATTTTCTTAGTGCTGGTGGCAAATTTACAAGGCTAAGTAGTATGTGCTAACTTATTTAAATCATCTTCATTGCGTAGGCATGAAAAAATACTTGTAATATTTGTTGTGCTAGGTGAATTTGGCTCCTAGTTTCGCATTTTGTTACAGAAACATAACACAGAAGTTGTGGTACTGTGAGGAAAATGTCAATGAATGTGGCATGCTAAAGCTGATGGGAGAAAAATACAATATGCAAAGAATCTTAGTTTCCAATCTTTTGGGAGGAAGAGGAGGAGGGGAAGGATTGTTTCACATTTCTTCAGCAGAAATTAGAACCCTTAACACATCATTTCACTATCTTAAAAAATGTCACACAGTTTCCAGAGAAAAGCTGTTCTTAGGTAATCTTATTGCTAGGGTAACATTAAGCCAGTAAAGGGAATACTGCTTTTCAGACTCTGCTAAGGCTTGGTCCTTGCTTCTTCAATGGCAAGTTCATTGAGATTTTGTTTTTCCCCTTAAACTTCTTATTTCAGTTTTTAAAGTCGAAGCAGCGCCTTGAATATTGCTCTGTTGTTCTGAGAGGATCAGAGAAAGGGTAGCAATTTTGCAGTAAAGATTGGCTAAAGGAGGGAAGTGAAAGAGAGAGGTTGTAGAAGCCAGTGGGGAGTTGAAGATCTGCAATAAGATGAATCCTAAGATGAGTATCCTAAGGGTCTTCAAAAATTTCCCTCGAGAATCTTTTTCTGTGGCGATTTTATTTACATGTGATGCCACCTTCATGTTTTAAGTTGACAGGTTGTGCCTGGGAACAGCAGAGGCATAGGCCTATCTCTGGGGGTGATCTTTGTTGGAACAAAGAAAGAAACTGCCAAGCGAGGTTTTATTCAAAAGTTTGATTTAAGGCATGCTCAATTCAGCAGCTTCCATATGGGAGCAAGTTGTTGTTCCTTTTCCTCCTTATGGGATGAAAAAAAGCCTTTTTTAAAAACTTTTTTTTTTTCCATTTTGTAAATTTTCCTATTAAATCCTCCAAGCAGACTGAAATAGTTTTCCAAACTCAGAACAATCCAAGCCAGAGATTCCAATCTGGAATCATAACACTGTGACTCCTCAAAGTGAGTAGCTCAGATTTTGCTGTTCAGATTTTGACTCTCTTTGGTTAGCTTGACTACTCAACCTACTACTTGCTCAGGGTACACTTTGTGGACTGTAGCATACCACCCCACAGCATAATTACTCGTCTGACCAACCTGGCCCATACACTGCTATCTTTTCCCAGGCAGATGCTGACCACTCTTGGTATTCTTCATAATTTCAGGGGTTCTTCTGACTCTACAGTATCAGACCTTTTCTGAACTTTCCTAGGTCTATCTCTGTGTGTGTGTATGACCTCCAAGAGACACAAGCTCTTCTTTAAACCTTGGCTTCATAAAAAACAGTTTGAAGGGTAGAAGAGCAGCAGCAAGGTTTCCCACACTATCTTGCCCTTTCCCTCTGATGAGAAAAAGGCAAACTCCTCTCCCTTTACAAGCAAATGTGTAAGTCATGAGGAAGTGGGAGTGGTCATGGCAGTTTCTGAGGTGGAGTTCTTTTCCATAGGAAGCAGAAAAGACAGACAGACAGAGAGGGTTTTTTCTCAGGTGCAGGAGAAATACTGAAGAGCTCCAAAGCTGGCAGCAGTTTTAGTAAATATTTCTGCTCATTTCCAACAGGGAAAAGGTGGATGTTTTTTTCCTTTATGTAGTAATGCTAAGCTCAGGAGACAATGACTTCTTAAAGAACAATTTGCTTATGAAACTACTGGATTTGTCCCCTGTAAATTTCATTTATTCTTAACACATCTGCTGGATGCCTAATGTGCTTGAACTGCAAATGGGGTTTCACCTTCAGGTTCCTAGTTTTAACATGTGTAATTCACGTTGCTGCCAAAAGCTCAGGCCTCAAAAGAGCACACTGAGGACACAGCCAAAAAGGCAATCTCCAGTTATTCCTGTTGAGCTATATTTTGAATTCTCTGAGTGGAGACAAAATGGAAAATATTTTACTTGATTTTTAGTGATGTCTCAGATTATCACAAGATGAATTTATTTGAAAAGCAAGAAAGAAAAACAAAAAGATTTTGACATGGGTCTTTGCAGCCAAATCCCTGCAAAGTACTATGTGCACATCAGGCTTCACACTATCAGGAACTGTTTTCGCAGAACAAAGAGATACTAGGAAATCATTTGGAATACCTCATTTCAGGTCTTTGGAGATTAATATTATCATAAATTTGGAAGCGTGATTTAATTACACTGAATATATTTTCTTCTGTGAGTTGATGGATTACTACTTTCTTCTCTCTGTATGCAATGTATCATGGTTTTCTCTTATTTAAATTTGTCAAAGTCTTGGAAATTAGTTGTGATAGAAATTAAAGAAATATATAACAAATTATCCAAAGCCATTAGCTACATGGTGAGCTGCCACACGTACATGCGGTAGTCCAGGTCTCCAGCTGCAGGGAGTGTCTGAGCTTCCCAATGTTACCAGGGATTAGCAGAGACAACACCTGCATTAGGTATAACTGCTTAGCCTGGTAGCATCACTGAAGGAGGAGGTAGGAATGCCATCAGAGAATGTGAGAAAGAGGTGAAGTCACACCCTGCAGTCAACTCAAGAAATGGACTGGAGGCACACTCCTAATCTATCTGAGAATCCCCCCACACCCTCTTGCTATAGGGCAGAGGAGACGGAATTAAGAAACCAGGAAGCATGGAAACAGGTCCCTGCTTGAGGTGGCAGGAAAATCCCCTCCTTGCCCACATGACCTCCTCAGGTGACCATATGCAATAAGTATGAAGCCCTGGAGCTGGAGGGACAGCTAGATGAGGACATGGACCAAGGGGGGGTTGTCTACGGTAAGGCAGCCAAGCCTATGCCTTAAGACTGCCTCTACCAAAAAGAAAAGAAGGGTAACTCTTGTGGGTGACACCATTCAGAGGAGAACAGAGGGACCAATATGCAGGGAGGTCTGTTGCCTCTCTGGGGCCCAGCTAAGAGACATCACAAAAAGGGTCACAGGTCTTATACAGCCCTCTGACTACTGTCAACTATTGCTCTTCCAGGTTGGCAGCAATGAAGTTGCTCAGAGAAGTCTGAAGTCCAACAAAATGGATTTTGGGGGAGATTAGTTGAGGGGAGTGGGTGCACAGGTGGTGTTCTCTACCGCCTCAGTGTCAGGGAAGGATGGTGAGAGGAATAGGAAAAGCCACCTGCTCAACAGATGGCTACGAATTTTTCGATCATGGGGCAGTCTTTATGCACCGGGCCTCCTGGCAAGAGACAGGGTTCACCTGTCTTTCAGGGGAAAAAGAATCCTTGCCTAGGAGTTGGCATGGCTCATTGAGAGGGATTTAAACTAGGTTTAGGTTTTTAAACTAGAGGAGGGTGATAAAACTGGGATTGCTAGTGATGAGCCTACAGTCAGCATGCCAGGTTTGGAGGAAAGCTCAGTAGCACAGCTGAAGTACATCTAAACCAATGCATACAGCATGGGAAACAAACAGGAGGAGCTAGAGGAAACAGTGCATCAGGAAAACTATGACATAGTTGCTATCACTGAAACATAGTGGGACCACTGTCATGACTGGAGTGCTACAATGGATGACTACAGACTCTTCAGAAGGGACAGGCAAGGAAGGAATGAATGGGGAGTACTGCTGTATATTAGGGAGCATTTTGATTGCATGGACTCCCAAGTGGGAAAAATTGAGTGCTTATGGATCAGGATCATAGAAACAGTCCTGAAGAGCAAAGGGGTCCAAGATGGACTTTTCTCAAGAAGGAAATCTTAAAGGTGCAGGAGCAGGCTGTCCCCGTATGCCAAAAGACAAGCCGGAGGGGAAGAAGACAGGCCTGGCTGAATAGGCAACTATTGCTGAGACTGGGCAAAAAAAGAGAAGTCTATCACCTTTAGAAGAAGGGGACAGCAACTTGGGAAGAGTACAAGGATGTCATTAGGATATGTAGGGAGGAAATTAGGAAGACAAAAGCTCAGATGGAACTCAATCTGGCCACCACAGCAAAAGACAACAAAAAGTATTTTTACAGATACATTACCAAGAAAAGGAGGGCCAAGGCGAACTTCCATTCTTTACTGGATGCAGCAGGGAACGTCATCACGAAGGATGAGGATAAGGCTGAGGTACTTAATGACTTCTTTGCCTCAGTCTTTAACATCCTGTTATCCTCAAGGTACACACATTTATCCTCAAGGTACTTGGCCCCCTGAGCTGGAAGACACCTATGGAGAGCAGAAGAAACTCCCCATAATTCAGGAGGAAACAGTCAGTGACCTGCTACACCACCTGGGCACTCACAAGTCTTTGGGGCCAGATGGGCTCCACCTGAGGGTTCTGAGAGAGCTGGCAGAAGTGCTCACCAAGCCGCTCTCTATCATCATCAGCAGTCCTGGTCAACAGGAGGACCTAGATGACTGCAGACTTGCCAGCGTGACCCTCATCTACAAGAAGGGTCAGATGGAGGATCCAGGGAAATACAGACCTGCCAGCCTGACCTTGATATCGGGGAAAGTTATGGACCAGATCATCTTGAGGGCAAGTACACAGCATGTGTGTGACAACCAAGGGATCAGGCCCAGCCAATATGGGTTCATGAAAGGCAGATCCTGCCTTACCAACCTGATCTCTTTCTATGAGCAGGTGACCCACCTAGTGGGTGAGGGAAAGGCTGTGGACATGGTCTACTTCAGTTAGGCCTTCGAAACAGTCTCCCACTGCCTTCTCCTGGAGAAGCTGACAGCTCAGGGCTTAGAAAGATGTACTCTTTGCTGGGTGAAGACCAGGCTCAGAGGCTGGTGGTGAATGGAGTTAAATCCAGCTGGTGACCTGATCACGAGCCGTGCTCCCCAGGGGTGAGTGTTGGGGTTGGTCCTCTTTATTATATTTATTGATGATCTGGATGAGGGGATTGAGTGCACCCTCAGTAAGTTTGCAGATGATACCAAACAGGGAGGAAGAGTTAATGTGCATGAGGGTAGGAAGGCTCTACAGCAGGATCGGAACAGGCTAGATGGATGGGCTGAGGCCAACCACATGAGATTCAAGAAAGCCAAGAGCCAAGTCCTGCACTTCAGTCACAACAACCCCGTGCAGCGCTACAGGCTTGGGGCAGAGTGGCTGAAGAGCTGCACGGCAGAAAAGGATCTGGGGGTGTCGGCCGACAGCCGTCTGAGCATGAGGCAGCAGTGTACCGAGGTGACCAAGAAGGCCAATAGCCTCCTGGTAGGTATCAGGAACAGTGTAGCCAGAAGGACTAGGGAAGTGATCGTCCCCACCCTGTACTTGGCACTGCTCAGGCCACTCTTCGAATTCTGTGTTCACTTTTGGGCCTCTCACTACAAGAAGGAAATTGAACAAGCTCCAGCACCTCAAAGAAGGGCAATGAAGCTGGTGAAAGGGCTAGAGCACAGGCCTTATGAGGGGAGGCTGAGGCAGCTAGGGTTATTGTGGAAAAGAGGAGGGTCAGGGGAGACCTTATCGCTCTCTACAACTACCTGAATGGAGGTTGTAGTGAGGTCGTGGGCTTCTCCAAAATACCAAACAAAAACAGGACAAGAAGAAATGGCCTCAAATTGCAGCAGGGGAGCTTCGGGTTAGATATTAGGAGAAATTTCTACACAGAAAGGGTGGCGAAGCATTGGAACAGGCTGCCCAAGGAAGTGGTGGATATACTGTCCCTGGCATGGAACATGGAGATGAGGCTCTTAGGGACATGGTGTAACAGGCAGGGTGTTGAAGGGCTTATGGTTGGACTCAATGAACTCAAAGGCTTTTTCTAACCTTAATGATTCTATGATTTTATGTTTTTATGTGCTTTGTAAGTCCTTTCTGACATATTCCATCCTTCTGGGAATATTACATAAACTCCTTAATTCTTTTTTTTTTTGATGGGGATTCTATTCAAGAAAGAGAAATTCATATATTACACATGCCAGACATCTACGGTTACTCGTCAAATCATTCTGTTAACATTCATTCTTATTTTTACATTTTTATCAGTCACCAGGACATCTTGTCTTTCATATAGTTTTGGAGTATCATGATGGCTTCTGATCTTTGAATGATCTGTAACAGTTCATTACTTGTTGAGAGTTCTTCTCTTATGCAAAGAAGCTTATAATCAGTGTTTATAATTTCTATGAAAGAATTCACCCTAAAATTGAATTATAACTGTCCTTCCTGTCACCTTAATTTCTCCTGAGGATATTTCTGCTAAAATGAAGTCTCAGTTCATTATGTTGGGGGGGCAAGGGCTGATTCCCTGCCCCATCTTCATTCTTCCTATTCTAATTTTGCTTTAACATCTTTCACTTATCAATAACTATTGTAGTTCGAGCAGTAGCTACATTAGGCACAAGTACCTGTCATCCTGTTGCTGAAATGCTAGCTGGGGAGTGCTTTTGATTCACCCTGGATCCTGCCCCTCCCAGGCTAAAAAGTTATATCTGTCCTCTAGAGAAAAGACTCCTAGCAACCAGGTGGGTGGATAGCTTCAAAGAAACCTCTGTGGGGCAGCAAGGACCAGGCGTGGACAAACTGGAGTCAAATACATGAGCATGGAGAGTAGACATGAGTTGATAGCAAGCCTGCATGGTACAGATGTGTCAATGGAAATCACTTAGCCATTCAGGCATGAATTAGAGCTGCCTTAGGGTTTCCTTCATTCATATAGGGTGTCAGGCAAGCTCGTGCATAGCAGTCGAATACAGCCATTTTGAGAATGGGGGCATTCAGAATTGGAACCCACATATGCTTAGTTTCCCAGGCACATAAGAATAGGATTTTGCAAGTTCCTAGCTCTGTAATTTATCCAACCGTTTTTTCTCTTTTATAAATTATGTTCTCTGAAATGCAGTATCAGCAAAAGGTACATTCTTCCCTTGGGTCTGACCATCATTTCTTCTTTATCTTGATAGTTTGTTCGTAGAATAGATCTTCATGAGGGGAAAGACATTTCCTTCACAATTTCCTTGTGTTCAAATTACGAACACAAGAAAAGAAAATCTGCAATGTTCTTTCATATTAACTTAGGTCCTACAGTGAAGAAATCGCATTTAATAAATGGCAACATAACATTATAGAACACATGTGCATGGTTGGTATGGCAACCAGGATATCTAACCATCAAATGGCATAGACATCATGCTCATTTATATCTTCAGGAGTGATGGACATAAAGAAAAAATGTATTTTTTGGCCTTATATTTTTTAGAATTTTTTGTCATGTCTAAGAAAATGCAGGACTTACCACTGGGTGTTCTGTTGAGTTATACTCCTATAACTTTAATGCTATGACTTATTATATTGAAAGTATTATTAAATATATATATTTAAAAATTATTATATTTATTATTATATATATTAAATATATATATATACTATATATGTATGTATAACACAATTTTACAATATAAATTTATAATATTTAAATATTTATGCATATTATATGAACTAGTTTTTCATATTATATGAACTATATTTCACAGTTTCTGAATGGCAATTTTGCAGTGTTTTCCTTAACGCAATCATTTGGATAGAGTTTGCTTACTAAGAGTTAGAGAAAATACTTCAAAACATACAGCTCTAAACCTGTTAGTCATATTATCATAGAGTTCTGGAGATTTCTCACTTGAGTCAACACAAAATATCCTCTTAAAAGCATTTTCCGACAGTATTATTTTCATTTTTTCGTTGCAATCAACAGTAACAATGCTATTCAACTGAGTCTAGCAAGATTGTATTTTGGATAAAATTGAATGCTTCCCACCTGTACCTTTTATTGTTCTTTCTCCTAAATACAGTTCAAATAAAATATCAGAAGAGTATATTTAACCTCCTTCAAAACTACCTGTGGATGTGATGCCCAAAAAACTTGACACCAGTTAAGCAGCTGTTGTGCTTGTTGAGTGCATTGATTTATACAGTCTCTTTCTTTCTTTGTGCTCCTCAAGTCGATACCTCTCCAATAAGTTCACTGAAGCAGGATATACTTTATTTTTATATATTTCTATGTAGCAGCTAAGACAAGTGGTTCTGGTCCTACAGTAAATTATATTATTCTATATACGAATGTAAAGGTATTGTTAATATGAAAGACGATAGTGCAGATTACCTATAGATTAGAATACAACACAGAAAAATTCTGAATAAGTTTCCTCAGAATTTCAGTCTTTCTTTCAGAATCTCTGTGGCAAGTCAGGTAAAAAGATATATTGGGTGAGAAATACAAACTGCTGCTTGTTTAAGGGTCCTGACTCCTACAAGGAGTGGAGTACACAAAACACGATTTTGGCAGAATATACTTGTACATGCCCTGAAGCTGTTTGTGTCATGAAGCAGAAATTAGCCGTGCCTGTTCTGCCAGTGAAATGAACCTCCCTGTCTAGGAATAGGATGTGGCCAGTTCAGCACAGAGGATGTGACAATTCTACCTTTTTTTCCTTCAGTTTCTGTAGGGGAGAGGAAGGAGTGGAAAGACTCAGTGGGTGTAAGACAGATTGTATAGTCTCAAAAATTACCCATGTTACAATTTCTTTTCTCTCTTTCTTTTTTTCTTGTAGAGTTAAATGTAAGAGACCCTGATGTAAGAGTGTGTGATGAATCATCATGTAAATATGGAGGGGTGTGCAAAGAAGGCAGCGATGGCTTGAAATGTGCATGTCAGTTTCAGGTAAGGATTTTTTCCTCTTTTTTGGGTGATTTTCCTGCCCACTTTTTCTGGTGTATTCATGTATTACTAGAAAGGCAATTTCAAAAATTTCACTGATCAAAATGCTTGTATAATCCAGTAATATCCTAATTCTTCAGGTTTTTAATTATATTTATTTATACATGAGCACAGGCTGAGCACAACTGGTTGTGCTCAAAGAGCATTTGGGGAGTATGACCACATCAGTTCCCTGTTAAGTTTTGTTAAGTCGGTCTGAATCACAGAGTAAAGGGAGGCTGCCATATGTCTGACACCCATGGCCCTTTCTGTCAGGGTCAGTGAGCACTGGATCATACCTGCTATTTCTGCGCTCTCCCTTCATCTCATTGTGCCCCTGAGACGTGAGATGAGAAGGAAGATGACCTAGATGAAGTTATGATTTAACTCATGGTAAGATTAGTATTTGGAAATTCTTCTGCACTCTGCTAGTTGAATTTCTTACTTAGATAGTTCTCTTGGCATGTTTCTCTGCACCACAGAATCTCCTAGTCAAATCATAGGGGCAAGGTGTGTATTTTGTCAGGCACCAAATTCCATGTCCTTCTTCTGAGACATGAGCCACAATATCTTCAATTCCTGTGTGCCGAAAATAATAACAAAAACTGCATTTAAAGTGGACTGAAAGAGGAGGAAAGTACAGAAGTCCGAAAAACATACTTTGGCACTGTGCGTGTGCAAGTGAAAATCAGATAATAACAGAATTACCAGTGATCACAAAGTTTCTTCATGGAAAGTGGTGAATTAGCCTGACTCCAAAAAAAATAGTGAGATTTAATTTTAAAAAATCCTCTGAACTCTTAAAAGTTAGTAAATATCAAATTCACATTTTTGACTTACTGATATTTAGGTTTTTAATATGCATAGTTCATACCTTTTTATAACCAACATGGTAAACAGTCCCCTCCCCATTCTTTATAGATAAAAGAGAATACTAGATTCTTTGAATTAGCCTGACTCCAAAAAAAATAGTGAGATTTAATTTTAAAAAATCCTCTGAACTCTTAAAAGTTAGTAAATATCAAATTCACATTTTTGACTTACTGATATTTAGGTTTTTAATATGCATAGTTCATACCTTTTTATAACCAACATGGTAAACAGTCCCCTCCCCATTCTTTATAGATAAAAGAGAATACTTAGATTCTTTGTTTTCATAATTAATAGCCAGGATAAAAATACTAAATTTTATGAGACTCCTGGTGAAACTGCAGGAGTTCTCAGTGTTATTAATCACCTATAGGGAGGCTTATCCTTTTTTAAGAATAAACTTGTATTCTGTTTACAATAAATTATAAATCAAGAGGAACCAGACTAGCATCAGTGGACATGTGATCTTACACAAGTTTAATTCCTAAAACCTTAAAAATCTATTTTAGGGTATCACTGGCTCTAAATGTAGCGCAGTCTAGGTGGGTGCATTCTTTAACTTACCTCCCATGAGAACAAAGGGATCTGATTGCTTCTTAAAATGCTAACAAATGCTTAGGAGAAGGCAATAATAGCCTTCACTCTAGCTGTAACTTTTATTTATGAAGATAATAGAATCAGAACTCAGTAATGATTAAAAATGCAAAGAAAATAAACTCTAGGCTAAGGAAAGGTTTTGTTTTATTTTGTAGAGGTGGTAAATTTGATAGTTTCATTAAAAAGCTTCTTTCTATTTCATGAAAAACTTGCCTTGTAGTCTAAGGTACAAGCCTAAGCAAGATAATAGCATCTTGAATTCCTCCTCGAGCTTTCCTCTTGAATTATACAGCTGAAACTAGCACCTCTAAAATCTTCCCCTCAAAAAAATCCCAGCCCAAACCATTAGGGCTTTTGCATATCTACATGCAAAATCATCCAACAGCTTGTTAGATTTTTTTCTTTTGGTGACATTAGAAGATCTGGAAAAGGATTTGGACAAAACTGTGTAAAATGGTTCAGTTCAGAACACACTGCAAAGAGAATGGGGGGAGATAAGGACATAAAGAGTATTTCTGATCCTCACAGCTGGAGACAGAATCTTGGCTAAATCAAACCATTGGTCTGATCCATTGCAGCTTAAAAAAATATGCATTCTGGAAGGAGAATTGCCAAACTAAAATTCTCTCAGATTTCAGTGCTGGTCAGCTGAGGATTTTCCTGTTGAAGGAAGTCCTGTTGTGCCGTCACCAGGTGCAAGGCTAATCAGCTTGGCTTTGCTGGCTGCCTGAGAATGGGCCGTTTTGGTGAAAAAAGGGCACTATTTTTAAGAGCCAGCTGCTCTTATCTAAGGCAAAACCTAGCACGATACGTCCTTCAAATTCAAGAAAATGCATATAGATCTCAGTTTCCTTTCAGTCTGAATCACCGTTCCTTCTCCAGCCTCTTATACTAAAAAAGTCTCTCTGCCTGGGAGAATCTGAATGTGTAGCCGTGCCTAGCCTAGTATCATTTCTTAAATTCTAGTCTTTTAAAACTTCAAGTAGTAATGATCATAGATTTTCCTCTTAGGATCCTCTTCAGAAATTAATGATGGATAGTTTTGTCGTTGAAACACATGTAATGTCATGGCAGCAAGAGCTCTGCTAGACTCTGCTTTTCTGAACAATTTGAAGGCTTTCTCTGCCGTGCCATGTCATCTACTCAAATTATAAACTGAAGTTTAAGGTTCCAAAATTAAAATGTCAAATCAGATCTAGCAGAGGTGCTAAAGTATTCTTGTAAGGGTTCTGTGCTCTGCTTGCAGTAGCCTTGATATCCTCCCTTTCAGCCCTAGCCATTACGAAGGATACCTCTGTTTTTATTAATGACTGTGAGGTGACGAAGAAAATGTTTAGCAAACTTTTAAGTCTTTTGCTGCAATTTATATGGAATTTTATAGAATTTAAATAAAAGAAAAGCAATAGACAACATCCAGTGGTGGATATCCAGAAATTTCACTAAAGAATTATCAAACTTTGAAAAAAAGGTACACACAGAAACTGTCTACTTTTAAACACCGCTGGACAACTTTTAGAATTAATTGAGAATTATCTATTGGAAAGCATTGTTCTCTTAAAAAATAAATCTCATTTTTATTTATTCACTAATGCTGACCGTTCAGTGTGAGATATGATAGGACGGATGGGTATGATAAAATGTCTGCAAGCTATTCAATAAATGAAAGTATCACAAAACTGGCAGATGATTTATTTCCATTTCTGCATGCTTATTTCAATCTCTGTTGGTAATCTTTGGAACGATGACAAAGGAGGAAGGATATTTTGTTATTGGAATCGGATATTTTGAGGGTTTTGTATGCCAGAATTTTCACTCACAGAGAAATTGTTGCTACTGTTTGGGACAGTTTAGCTTAAATAACATCTTTCTCTGTGTGTCAGCTCTCTTTCACTAGTTTGTTCATGTTTAAGACGTGTAAATTTTGGGACTAGATGGCATCTTTGTTTATTACTGTTTTTTTTTTCTCTTCCCCCAACCCCATGGGGTTTTAAATGTGCCAAAGATGTCTAGAATTAATGTTATCTTATAAGCCCCAAATATGAAAATGTCTGTTTTTCCATATCAAGAATATCCAACCTTGGAGATTCAGGTTGGTAGGAAGTGACCTATCATTCACTGCTGCCAGGTGGAATGGCTGTTCCAGTATGTTTCCCAGAATATTTTTGAATACATTATATATATGAGGCCCATCATTGTCTGTCTTAGAATGTAAGGAATGGTAAAATGCAGGCTGTCCCTGAATAAATCAGTCCAAATGCTAAATTTTCTCTTCTTCCTTTTTTTTTTTAAAAAAAATATACCAACCCTAATGACTTGTGAACTCATTTTTTTTCTAAATAGCAGTACAAAAGTTATTGACAGAGAAGAACAGGCTTATGATACTCATGAACTAAATGAGGATGGTGGTTGTTTTCCATCTCCCTTGAAAGACAGTTGTATGACCAAAAAGATCAGCAATTTCCCTCCCCCTTAAACAATGTTCACTTTAAATTCTCCTTTGTCCAGTTTTATCCCTCAGTTTCTAGTCATACATTCTTCTGCTATATTGAAGAAGTCTTCTCTTTGCTTGGTGTGTTTATCCTCCAGATCCTTGTAGATGCTTGTCATATTCCCTCCAATCATTTTTGAGATCCACAAAAGGTTTTCAGTTATTTAAATATATTTTTTTTAGTGAGTTAGTATGTTCATATGGAGTTGGACTATTATTTCAGTGGTCTGAGAGGCAAACCTACAGTGGTAGAGAAGCTAACTTTTAATTTTTTTCCTTTAGTGAACAGAATGATAATTTATTACCAACATCATACATACATGTTAATATACGGGATGATAGTTATGTATCTGAGATTATTCATATGATCTTGTAGGACTGAGTTGCCTTAAAATTTCTTTTTCAGTGTCACACAAATTATATTCCTGTTTGTGGATCAAATGGTGACACTTACCAAAATGAGTGCTTCCTTAGGAGAGCTGCATGCAAGCATCAGAAAGAGATAACAGTGGTATCAAGAGGACCTTGTTATTCTGGTATGTAAAACATCATTCTATGTCACCAATGAATGAGGTTATAGGATTGCTTTTTAATTTTGTTTTTAATTCTAGAGAGAATTATTTTCATGCTTTTTGTACAATGAAATAATGTGGAAAACACAAATCCACTTTAATGATGAAATGTAGTGATACAGACAAATCTGATATGTCTCTGGTATGTTAACAAGTAAACAGAAGCACTTAAAGGAAAAAAATATTTGAAACAATGCTGGTGAATTCTATAGGGGATCTTTGATATTAATTCACAAAGCTTACAACACAACTGAGCAGATTCTAGACTATTTATTTCTTTAGCACTCATTTTTTGGATGTATATATTTAGCGTTACATCCAACAAGCGACATCCATCACCCTGACTGACATACTGCCTCTAACCAAAGTATCATATTTGACTGATTCCACTTTGGGTCATCACATCCAAGATCTGCTTTGGGGCATCCTATATCTTTCAATACATAAAAGTTCTACCTTACTATTATTAGACCAAGTAAGATGCATCTCTGTGGTAGCTAAAGTGTGACTACAGGTCTAAGCAGACATTCTTAGCTAGCCTTATGTTTGCTAGTTTAGTAACAGATGGCAACTTAGGGGCAGCAGCCTGGAACTCAGGGGCAGCTGCAACACTCCATTTTAGAAATCAGGGTAAATATCTGTGAGTTTACCTCGGTAAAGTTCTGTGTTGTGCTCTTTTGTCAGTCCCAGAGCTAGCTAATTTAACTCAAGCTTGGCTACATTTACATTAGCGGCCCTAATGCCTTTGACTGCACCATAGACCTAGCCTGAGATTGTTTTGTTTACAGACATCCGAAATGATGGATGTCTGTAAGGAAACCTGTGTTTAGTGCCCAGTTGAACTGCATAATTCCAGAGTACTTCATGTGGATGACTGAATGCATCATCTTCTTCAGTCTCCTGCCTGTATACTAATTCCAAAAGTCACAGGAATAGGACAAAATCCAATGTAATTTTGAAGAATCACATATTCCAATAACAATACCCCAGGAGTAGATTGAATTGAGGCTGTGTAAATAAATATATATTTTTTATTTCATGCAGAATATTTTTAAAGACTCAGTGTAAAAGGTTTCTTTCACTAAAACAAAACAGTAGGAGGATATTCTGGAGAACTTTTTTTTTTAATGTGATTTATCCTACCAGGAAAACGACATTTTGAAATGAAAAATTGATTCTTCTCAGTTTCAAGTATCTGCTAATCACTATATCACTCAGCTACTTTGAGGATCTTTTTAACCTTCCTCTTCTTTTCTTTAAGTCCTACTAAAAACAAACCAAAAGAAAACTTAAAACAGGAAATGCAGCGTAAATTGTCAGTGTAGTGTAATAGATGAAGACATACACTGAGACAAAGTTGACTAGCAAGTACGGAAAATACATTTCTGACACTGAGGATGTGATTCAGCTTCATACTGGATTTACACTTGTACAATTTACAGTGCTTCAGTAGGGTTCTAAAACAGAACTGTAACTGTTGCTTCCTAAGTATCTGACATCTTATGATTATTTTTAGAATATTAGATCATAAAAGCCATTCTCTGGAACCTATCCATTCTATGGCTATAGATAATCTGTAATTGTTAATATATTAAGAATCTTCTTAATATACATAAAAACAATATATTTGTACTCTTAATCTATAAAACATATATGGCAAGAATCAAATACCTAAATTTTTAAAAAGTCCTTTATAACACAATCACATACATTTTCAGCTAGAGCCTCAGAATTTGCTATGAAAATGCTTTGTTCTGATATGCCTTTAATCAATAAGTAGATATTCACTATTTTCTTATCCCAATTTTTCAAAACAAAGACCAGTTCTATCCTATCAGGTTATTCAAGAGAAATAGGATGAAATTCCATTTGTCATGATGCATTAGGTCTAAGTAAATTTTAAAGTATGTCAGAATTCTAAATCTCACACAACAGTAAAATACTTCCTATTTGATAAGGATTGCTCCTGTCTGAAGCTATATAATAAACTGTACTGAATGATTTAGTCACTCCCTAATACCTATTTCTTATCCAGTAACATTTTGATTACCTTTTTAAGGTCATGATGCGTTATTGATCAGCATATTTATATATTGCATTCCTTTGTCCAAGTGCTGTCAGGGATGGGGGATCCCCAAATTAGCAACATTAATGAAAGTAATTCATAGGTGCTTTAGAAATTAACAAAATGCAAGACTTTTTCTCATTAAAAAGTAGTGTTTAAATAAATTTAAGAGAATGTATAACTGAAACTTTGGAGCTTCTATGAAGAAGTCCCAACACTTTCAAAACAATTTTTTTTTATATGAAGGGACATTGCTTTTTCAAATACACAGTTTTTGGAAGTGTTTAACAACCATTGGAAGAAGCTGTGGATGATTAGAGTCTCTGAGTTTCAGCCAATACACTTAGGCCCATATTGCAGAGTACACAAAACAACAGGAAAATGAATAAAATGCAGCTTCAGTGGTCTTTTTGCCAACGTATACATTTATGAAGTGGTTGATAATAAACTATATAAAATTTTGTCCTACAACTACCTTGGCCTTTTGACTTGGCCTTTTGTACTCATAAGGAATGAGTCATCCAGTCTGTGGCTGAGTGGAGGTAAATGGGGTCTTTGCTCTCCAGTAAAGTCCCTACCCATAGTACTACCTGGTGGTATTTCCTGTCTTTCACCACTTTTCCTCCTTACTCTATGGCTTTTTCCCCTATCAGTTCAGACAGGGCAGCTGATTGTGGGATTATGTGGTGTACAGATCAGTGATTTTACACACTTACCAATTTCCTATTTATAGTACAGCCTTGTAAGTCAGGGATGGAAACATACAGCAGGTCATGAGGAATTTTAAATACCTAAAACAGGACTACTGCCAGACTCGTAAGAGCAACAGCCTAGATGCTGGCCTGAAGCCTTGGTCATTTCAGAAAGGATGACGTTAAGTCAAAATTCATTCATACAATGCCACCTGAGGATTCTTTAGCCAAGGTTATCCTGAACTGGCTTGCTAAAAGGCGAATCAAAGGCTAAAAGGGCTAAAAGGGAAGAAACTAGGGAGAGAAGGTGGTCAGAGTGTGCTCAAAGGCTTGAAAAGGAAAGCCACAAGGTCAAAAGGTTTCTTCTGGCTCTTTCTGTTGGTGGATTCACTGTGTTTTATGGGTTTAGAAGAAGTAAGTGTAGTAAATAAGAGATGGACTTTCATGATTCATTCCTGAGAATGCATGCTCTGTTAGCTCACACACACTGCCAGCATTTTGACTGCTGCCAGATTTATATTATATGCATGTGAAAATGTAAGCACATAATGATGTAGTACTTGATATTTTAAAATACTGTACTTAGACATTTTTGGTGTACTACATGAATTTGGAAGGCATAGTTTATTGCTTCTTATGTGGGAATTTCTAAAGTTTAAAAAAAAAAGTTATTTGCACAGCAAGAAACAAATACTGGCTCTATTAAATTCACTCCTCCAGCCCCCATTTTCTGTTTTATCCCTTTGTGATACATTGCACTGCAGAATGATCTCGAAGTAATCAAACAGTTACTCTAGGTTGGAATGCAGAGATTTTTACTGTGAGTGGTTATTTCTGTGGGACACTCAGACAAAACATAGCAGACATAAAGCATAAGGAGATATACACATTGTCCTGAAAAGGAATATACTCTTAATTTTAATCCTTTGTGGGGCATTAAGGAAGTTCCAGGCAACTCACTTCTGGGTTTATAAACTGTAGAAATAACTATTCATGCTCTCCCAAAAAGCCACAGCAAACATGGAAGCCTAATGTTAAAATACACATTTAATTTAATAGTCAGCTGAGAAACTCATTTCTAGATTTATTGTGGTATAGAACATACACTTCAAATAAAAATATAAATAAAGCCCACTTACTAAAGCAGCTGTTTTCTTGCCACCCTGCATTGAGGGCTTGCAACAGCACATCTCCCTTTTGTCATTAGGAAGGGAATGTTTTGGAAGTAAATAGGAAGTACATAGATGTACTTCATCAACACATGCTAGAATTTAATATCTGGTTCTTTTAATTTAATGTCTAATTCTTCTAGAATTTAAAATCTAGTATCAATTCTTTTGCAGGATATAAATAAGCAGGATCAAATGATAGCAAAAGCTTTTTCAACAGAGATGAAGAGGATAATGACGATTACTGTTGGATAGCCTGGCATAGTGGAGGTTAAAAGCCCATTTCCAGCAGCTAGAGGCCTTACAGCTGATAGCAATTAGGTTTGTCAGCACTGCTATCCAAAGATCCTGCTAAAACAGAGGATAATTGATATTAGGCAGCCATGCTCTGGAGGGTGGGAATATAAACCCAGCAGGAAGAGCACGGAGTTGAGCTGAGGGTGTGGTTTTGGCTGGGCTGGTATACTTCTTAACACACTTATTTTGTACACTGGCAGCAGCGTTAACAGTGCTCCCCTGCCTGCGAGCACCAGGACATTGGAACTTGCGTTGTTTTTCTTTGGTCTTTGATCTGGCTGGGGCTTTGAGATTGTCTGTTCCAGTTTTGGATCTCTTCTGAAACTCTAGCCTTTGCACTACTGTTTTGAGTTTTAAGAGATTTGTACTGCTGCGGCAGGAGATGATGAAGAATTACTGCAGAAAGAGTGAAATTTAAAGCTCCCGACCAGCTCTTGCAACAGGACCCTTGTTGCAAGACCTAGTGTCAACTGGAGATCAGGATATTCATCTTAATAGTAAACTAAGAAGAATCTTACCTACTTTTTAGCTAAAAGCACTATATCCAGAAATTAAATGGCAAAAAGATTGCCCTGTCCTACCATGGAAAGGATTTAGTTAGATCTACATTAACCTGAAAATGCAGGTGGATTATAGTCAATTAACAGAAACTGTGACTTAAGGCAGCAGCTCCATTTTTCTCTCTTCTTTTTTCTGTTTGGTGAGAAAAGTAATTGATGACAAATAAAAACAATCAATATCATCTATTTTTTTTTTCAGTGAATTTTCAGGAATGTTAATTTGTGAAGGCCAACTTGTGCTTAACACAAGGAAGTGATGGACACAGTCTTTGTATTAAAAGCATTGTAACTATATTCCAAAAGCTTTAGGGAAGAAGGGGGACTTTGGCATAAAGAGTGTAACTCCTGGGTACTGAAGTTGATGTGTTGAAAATCCTTTCTCAGATGCCAGTTCATACTTGCAATAACTAAATTCTACAAATACACTGTGTCTTGGAATGGCCTACAGTTTTACTTCTGATGTGTCAGAAGATGGATTTCCTTCTGTTCTTATGTGAGTAGCTGCTGTCCTATTTTTTACTTAAATCTAAAAAGAATGCAGCATTTAGGCATTACTTTGCCTGTCTCTCTGTGTGCGGAATCTGATAGGTTTGTTGTAGAAATGCTCACTGGATCGTGTACCCCAACTGAATTGAAGTAAAAGTGTTTATTCTCTTAAATTTCATCAGCGGTCCATCTGTCATTCTTTTTATGCTAAGCAGTCTGATTCATTTGCCCCAGCAGAGGAGAAGGTTCAATTTTCATGTTAGCTTAAGGTAGTTAAAAACCACCCCTTCTGGGAGAGCAGCCCAATCTGAATGAGAGAGGCTTCATGCTTGGTTGGGATTGAGGAGGATACTGTCTACATCAAAGCACAGTATAGAAATGTCTGAGGCCCTGAGAGCAAAAAAAAAACCAGGGATTCTGACTGCAGCCTGATTTTAGCATGATTACCCTGGAAACAAGAGTTCTAGCGTAGCCCTCAAACTGAGAGAGGCTGTACATTTGTGTGCTACGTACAAAATGTACAAGCACATTTTTTATGAACCTATCCAGTGAATGGTGGCTTAGGTAAATAGAAAAGACAGTCACTCTCTAATTACTGACTTGAGCTAGGGCATGTTGTTTCTTTGCAGGTTCCTTCCTTGTTTGAATGTTCTCTTTCCTGGATCTCATTGGTCTCCTTGTTGTGTGGAAACACTTTCAGAAATCCTGAATTGCTTTAGGGGACTGAAAAAAGTGGAGATGCTTGTACCAGTAAGCTTGCAATAACAAAACCAAAACCCCCTAGCTTGGCTTAGCAAGATTACCCTGTAGACAGGAATTCAAATTCAGAGAGGAAGCGTGAGATCTGAGCGAAAAGTCAGAAATGGTATGAAGTGTTATTCAGGATGCCACTCCCTGCTTTGAGGTCTCAAGAAGCCATTAAAAGCGCAGGCATGGATCTATCCCGTTACTAGGGTGCTCTGTTAAGTGGAGGCAGAGCTGCCTGTGGACTTCACCACTATCAACCCTGATAGGTGCTCTGGGTATCACTTGCTTCTCTTGTTACAGCTTCTACTGTCTATATAGCGATATCTCCCCTGCCTCACAGCATATACACCTAATGCTATAACTGGTGCCCCACAATACAGTAACTGCTGTGTACTGGAACTGAATGGTGTTTCTTGCCTTGAGACTGAATGTGCCAGCAAAAGTATGTGGAAAGGTAGATTTTGAAATAAAAGCCTGGAGTGACTCAGTTCTTTGTGGCATTTTAGCCTTTTTTTTATGAGCTACATGTTAAACTTGCTCATATTTTTAGGTTAAAAAACAAAACACCAAAGCAACCAAATCACACAATTTCAACCATTATGAAGAAACCTACGGACTTACTTCATATAAATTATACGTCTTCAAATTCGTTTATGAAGTCATACTGCACTGTGCAGTATATTTTTCAGTGATTCAACAATGAAATCTTATATGGAATCTTCTTTGTCACTAAACTGGGTCACTATCCATGGAACAGACACCATTCTTCTGTTTTTGTCCTTGTATCTGTAAGGTTCTATTAGGCACAAAATTATGGTATGGAATGACAGAAAGGAAAACTTAGACTGGTGAAAAATCTCTATTCCTGATACTCCATGTGATAAGAGATTATTTCTAATGTGCGAATCGACCTAGCAATATGGAATTTCACACTTTTATCCACACACTAGAAAGAGCTATTCTTAGATATACAACCATTTTAAAAAGAGGGAGAATTGAACAAACTGACAATTTGGTTTTTCCTCTGACATGAACAATGAGCTCATAGATGAGAGCGAGAATACTACTTCTCCATTTTTTTTATTCTTTCCAGGCTTGTGGAAATAAATGCAGCTACCTTTTCTATCACCAAACTGGTGTGAGAGGTCTGAAATGAGCAGAGTAAGAAGTGCTCTGCTCCTCACCTTTTAGAGAGTCTGAGCTAACTGGGATGGGAAGCAATTTACTGACAGCAGGTGCCATCCTGTTCTTTCCACCTCCTGCAAGTAAGAAAGACGGAGGAAGATTTGTGATTCAGAGGGTGGTTTTACTGTGGTGCTCACTGAAGACCCTGAGCACAGTGCTGCCCGAAGCTGTAGCCTATTGCTCCAAAGCTGACCTAGGTCTCCTGGGGTGATGATGCAGCTAAATCCTGTTGATGCTTAAACTGTTAGCACTAAGGGGGCGCAACTTCCAGCTATCACTCATCAGATCTAATCAGTTTTAGATCACAATGAAATATCTGTAGATTTAGTAATTTTTCTATGAAGTGATCGCTTGAGAGGAGCTCATTTATAGCTAGTTGACTTAAATCATGTTTATTTTGAACACTAGTTGCTTCAGAAAGTTCTGCAGTCAGATGCTTTATGTGTGACTCCTTCGAGTCTTATTCCTAGAGCCAGAGGTTTTAAAACGAAACAAAACAAGCCCCCACAAGCCTACTTACATTTGTTAAGCAGATTTCAAAAATCAAACTGTATACTCTTTTTTTAGTTTTAACAAGTTTGAATGTAAAGCTATTTAAAAGAGACTGAGATAGCAATTGTGTTTTCATCAATGAATTCTGCTGTTGCCTGAGCAAAAATACCCGGACAGCGAAGGGAGGATAGGACAACGATAAGCATGTACAAACTGTCCTGAACGATGCCAAATCTTAGCAAGATGTTTTGTTGTTACAGCTGCTCCATGAAATATAACATCTATATAATGTTTTACAGTACTAAGTTGCTGAACAAACAACTATTCCTCAAGCAATATTTTCATTTGCTTTCTTTTTATATTCTCTTCCTCTGCTTCCATTTCAGATAATGGCTCTGGATCAGGAGAAGGAGGTGAGTATCAATCCTCAGTTACATTTAACCACGGTCTTTCTTTTTTAGTATATGTCTCTGTGTCTGTTTTATCTACAGATTCGCTCTACCACCATCATTTATGAAAAATACTACAACTTAAACAACAAAAAATATGACAACTTAAACATCAGTTTGAATGTTACAGTGTGATCTGAACATCTCAAAATAGTCTTTCTTCAGAAGTAGTTTGCAGCGTGGATTTGACTAATGTTTTTTTTCAGATTTGACCAGTACCATTTCTTTTTTCTTTTTTCTTTCATGTTAAAAAGGTGCTACCAGTGATGCAGTGTAATATTTAGATCCCTACTAAACCACTGTATTTCACTGCAGTAATGCCTAGGAATGTCTATTCACAATACATCTATTTTTTTTCCTTTAATTCATTTCCTTGTCATCTGCAATGTCTAGTGATCCTTTGTCAAATACGCCATGTAAAAAGTATTCTAATTTTATATTTGATTTTAACAAATATTTCTGTTCAAAGGTGTATATTGACAAAGAGAACACAGCACAACTGTTGCTAGTAGAAGCTTCCTGTCTTTGACCACATCTTAACTTTCTTACAAGATTTAAAGCAAAAAACAATTTTAATTCTATGTTTGATGCTGCTAGCAAGAGTACATATCATGAAAAATGTGAGATATAGATACATTGTAAAGGCAATTCATCTTGCTTGTACTAAGAAATTGTTGCAGGGCTGCTGTTTGGAATCTTGTTTTAAGTACACGTTACCTGAACAAATTGTTCACTGAAACTTCTAGGTATCCTTCATTTTCATATCCATTCAGCAATGCATTGTATGAAATTAAAGTGTCTGCATGTTTGCTCCTATCTGATTCCAATATCACTTTCATTCTTTGCCTTAATTCTGTCCTGCCTAGGAAAAAAAGTGTGGATAATGTGTGGGAGGCAGGAACCACCCTCTGGTGCATTTCCATTTAGAAGTGCTGTGATGTATTAAGGCTATCTAAAAAGTTGCTCCACCAGCTCATATGAGATGTTAATTTTTGCTGACAGAGGGTTAAGTTTCCTTTGCCTGTTTGTTGAAATACTAAAAGTTATATGTGTTTAACTACATGAAAATATGCTTTTATGTAAAATCGTTACTGATACCATTGCATGCTTGAACAGAACGTTTAACTTTCCAGAAATCAGGAAATAGCTCCCTCTTTTTTATCAAGCAGAGGGAAGGCTTACTGCTCCTCTTCAATAATTTATTAACAGCCATCACTGGTATTTGTTACTAGCAACCACTAGTATGTGTTCATTCTTGCCTTTGCTTCCTTTTACTTCATTTACTTCAAAGGCATTTACTTGCATTTGTTTTTCAGAACAGTATTTGAAAGAACAATTTCCTGTTCATCTACTGCCGTGTTATTACCATTGGTGATTTTTTACTTTTTTTTTTCTGATACTTTTCTTCCTAAGATTTTATCACACACTTTTCCAAGCTCCTGTTGCTTATCCTTCACACTTCCTCACCTAGTTTGTTATTCCGCTACAGCTGCTCCCTTTTCAGCTTGTTCTCTGAGAGTTGCTTGTCTCAGTACTGTCATACATTCCTTATAGGAGACATATGGTAATGTAGCCTAGGTCTTGACTTTTATATTTTCATGCAATTTTAGGAACATTTGAATACTGTTGGGAGTTTGCTCCAGTTTCCTAGTCAGATACAAAGACTTGTTCAAGTCTCTTGTAAATTTAATGATGCTGGTCTGGAGAAGATTGGCAGTTGATTGACAGGTGTGGAGATTGTTTGGATATTTTTATGAACAGTTTGAAGGAAAAGTATAACAGAACATCCTGTGTTTTCTGTTAGGCTAGTCCTGAAGAGGTAAAAGATTCAAGCTGGGGTATGATGCTGAATCCAGGGCAACGGTCTCCTGATAAAGGAGTTCTGAAATGGGTCTCCCTTGATCTCTGCTGCTGTAGCTGTTCTCACTTAAAATATTCATTGCGTCCAAGACAAAGGGTATAGGAAGAACACTTCAGCCTAGAGGTTAGAAGGAGGTATGATAGAAAGACTTTGTTAGCTGGGAATCTGTGCTCCAGTGAACTTTTATTTACATAAAATAGAATGGCAGCAATTTGAAGAGATAGAGTGATCTGACTATATTATAGCAAATGTTGGTGTGTTTTTTTGGGGAGATGAGATATGCAGGTTTAGTTCACTTCAGACTGAGAGGAAAGAAATGAATCTGGGTCCTTTGGCCCCAGATGAGTATCTGAACTGCTCAGATACTGAATAAAAATGGAACACTGTGAACTCTATTGGTGCCTTCTCCAGCCTTTTTGTGATATTAGCCTTTCATTTGTTGGCTTTCCTCCAAGTGCCTTTGGACCAAATGAAGTGTTTGCAATTTTGCTCAATGTGAAACAAATTGATTTTAGTTCTTAATTTTAGATAGAGAAGTTGTTCCAAACAAGAAATTGAAAATTTCAAGACATTAAAATTTCTGCCTGACATGTTACTCCACCCTCTTTTTTTTTTTTCCCTCCATGTATCTAGTATCTCCGTATTTCACCATGTATCTGACACAGTGAAATAAAACTACTGCAGTCCACCTTTGTCACTTAGTTGGATGTTAAGATAGTACTTTCTCCCACCACAAAGTAGGCTAGTATTCAGTATGTTGAGTCATGGAACCCATTGTTTAGATTATAGCCTTTTTTTTTTCCTGTCCAAAAACTTAAAACTATTCTCCCAATGTGTTTGTGTCTCGAGCTAATGTTATTTCAATATTCAAGTGTAAAAGTCTTACAAGAAGGCATTAACAAGATCAGAGGCCTATTACAAGTTAAGAGAAACAAGCTTTTAAAAAGATTCAGATCCATTTGAGGATAGACGTACATTGCTTGGGGCCCAGATAAAGGAAAAGGAGGAGGAACACAGACAGCAGGTCACTTGCACAGCCTGTACACTCAGCCAGTGCTCTCCTCCCTGATAGTCCAGCCAGGGAGTGATGAGAACAACGCCCCTTGTTGGTCCAGCTTTCTCAGCTTGCTGTTGTGCAGAAAATCTCACTGTCAAGAACTGAACGTCCAAAAAGGAGACAGAGGAGTCCTAAAACTTTATTCAAATAAAGGGAGAGTCCACGGGGCATATCCCTGTGGGGTGTCTCAAATTGCTGGAGGACGCAGCCTCCCTTTTATCCTAATTTCTTGACCGAGGTACACCCTCTCCTTTTCCCCATTGGCCAAGGTACTCAGAAGTTACAGCCTTCCCGGCCTGCCTACCCCAAACTCCGGCCTCCTGCCATCTGTTCTCACCTGTGGTCGCCTGACTCCTTTGTCCCCCTTGCCAAAGAAGGGGGAGCAATTTTCTTCTTGGCATATGCTCTTTTATCCCACTCACCCATGGCTCCGGTCAGTCTCCCCCTTTGTCCTGCTCATCAGCCAGACTGTGGGGGAATCTCCTTATTTGTGAATACACAAACTTTTGTATTGCACTAACTGTCCAAGAAAACCAGGGCATGCAGAGGTACAGTAATCATCCAGGCCTATTCTTGACTAAGAGTGCAGAAATGGGAACCAAGATTGCAAGAAGCGCTTATGTACCCTACAGGTTAGATAATGCTACTGCTTGTAAATGTAAAGAATGTGGAAGCAGAAAAGCAAAAGTGGAAGAGAGAGAGACAGCAAGCGACCAAACATGCTTTCTTAGAAATTTCTATGTTTGCTTGTTAGATTTTATGTTTCCAGATGTAAATTACTATGTCTCATATATATACAATTGATGTGATTGTATATGTTCCAGTAATGTTTGCACACATGAAAGGAAGGAGTACAGCTGCTTGCACATGTTTAGGAAAATTGTTATAACTGTGCAACAGATGCACTGTTTGCTGGTAAATTTTTTGATCTGAAGAATGAACTGAGGAAGTGTCTAAATTCTGCTGTTCAGTTGCTATAGATCTTCCTGTGACAGTTTCTACTGCTTAAACTGAGCTTGAACACTTCTGATACTAAAAAAAAAAGCAGCATTCGTAGTTAGAGGTCCCAGTCATTGCAGACTGTCAAGCTGAGGAAATAACATGCTTGCCATACATATAGCTAAGTTAATTAGTATTAAAACGATTTGTTTTGAATTTCTGTTTCTCTGAATTTCTAATCCCTCTGAAATTTAATAGCTAAAGAATCTCTTGGTGAAGGTCTAGCAGATTACATTTAGCAATTAATAAATTGGTATGTGCTTTTTAGCAGGCTTCCATCTGTTACTTCCCCTCACTGGGGACAACACTTATCCATAATTGTCACACAGTTAGGGTGATATAAATACACAGCTTAGGACTTTGAGTGTGTGTGTGTGTGTGTGTGTAAAAATTTAATCTGTGATAATACTACTAGCTTATTTTAAGGTATTTTAAAATGACTGTGTCACTGAAAATCATGAATAAACCTTAACACCAATGCAGTATTAGGAAACAGGCATTCTCTTTTTTACAGTGCCACATGCATAGGGATAGCTCCTCCTAACGTGCATGCTGTAGGTTGCATTAACCAAAGCTTCGATTTCGCTAGGATCTGCACATACATAAAATTTCCTGGAGTGATCATACATATTCATTCCATTTTCTAGTGCTAATTACAACATACCCCACCCTCACATGCCCTCCATCCCTTCCATGGTCCCTGGGGGTCATTTCGGTGTCCTTTTGATGAACTCTGATGACTCACTTCCATATACGGTCCCATTTTGGCTCAGGGAGCCCTGTTTTGTTCCCATTGCCCAGTTCCAGGCAGTTCTACAGTGGTCCTTATCTTCATGTTCAGGCGGTGTTTGCTGTCTTGTGCATACTCTTTAATGAGGTACCAGCAACAGCATCAAAAATTATGTCCTTGGGTGCATTCTTGTCTGGGGCTTCTCATAATGACTGTAGAAACTGGGTGGTGGTTTACGCCCTAGATAGAAGGTAATCTCATGTCTTTTAGCATGTTTCTGTAATACCGAGTGATTTAGAAAGATTTAGGTAGTGATTCTGTCATGCTTTTTGTCACTAAGTATCATCTGAACTTCAAATAGCCCTATTTATTTCCATTAAGATCCTACTCCTTGTAAGTAAAAATAACACAAAACTAAACCTTACAAGAAGTACTACATTTTTACCTAAGGTTTGGTGAAAGAGAGCCAAAGGTACTGAATGTTCAGGCCTTCTCTTGATGAAAACTTGCTCTAAATAGTGTTTTTGGAGGTGCTAATGCTGCTCACAAGGATGCTGGAGTCAGGGTCACCAAAAGATAGATTCTTGTTGCCTCCTTTGTAAGCTGATAGATGGGAAGTGGGGGCCTATCCACTTTATGTGGCCAATAAAAGGGCTTGCATAAACACATTTTCCATTTTCCTGAAGTTGTGGAAGAGCTCCTTTGGTCTATGTGGTGACTTTTCTGTGTTTTTCCTTTTCCACCATTATGCAGTCATGTGTAGTTTCCCCAATGGTTATTGTGAAGCTATTTATTTTTCCTTTTGAGAAAGAGGTATTAGCTGTATTTGAAGCAGAACAGTGCAGTGGGTATTAATGTTCTCCAGGCACAGTCTTGCACATGACAGTTGCCACACAGGTGGGTGGGGGGCTCTGGATGGTGCAGCCCATAGAAGAGGAGTTTGCTCTAAGGTGCTCTCCAAGAGTTAATAAACCCCGGTTGCGGCATCACTGGAGCTACCAAACTGTAGGGTTGTGCTAGCCTGGGTACACACAGTCTAGCAATCCCACGGTTGACAAGTCCAGGTGAAGAAGGAACACTGCAGGCCATTGCCATGCCTGTCTTGGCTGCTGTGCAGTGATTTCCCACAGAACAACCTGCTAACGGGAGTGTTAAACAGATTGTATTGAGCACAAGGTCCCCTGCTGATTTGCACACCATTACTGGCTAGAGCCACCCTGCTGTTGTATGGCTGTTGGCCAGCATTGTTCTGCCTGAGTAGAAAAGAAAGTAAGCTACCTCCTTTGTGCACTCAGAACCCCAGTCGGTGAACTGAGGACTCACTTGTCCTCAGCAGAGATGCCCCTGACTTCTTCTCAGTGTGTTGAGGAGAAACTGGGGGAATTTAGACCAGAGGGGTAGCCCATTACAGGTGAGAGCAGGCTCTGTGTGATGCACCAGTGACTCGAGAATCTGTGAAAAGCTATAGTGTAGAGGGGTGGCCCATGAGGGGTGAGAGCAGTTGCAGTACCATGCACCTGTTGTTAGAGAAACCAGGGCAAACTGTGTCCTACAAGGAAATGTGCTGTGCAGAGTGTCCTGCAAGGAAATTGCAAGAGTGGTTATTTTTATCATGGATCTACGATTTGACTGTAGAGCTCTGATATGTGTGTGTGTGTGTGTGTGTTCTATATATATATGTGTGTGTGCGTGTGTATGTAATTAAATATATATTTCCACTTCCGTTGTATTCCTTGATTTGCTATACATTTATAGTGTCTTGTGTCTACTAAATGCTCATGCTTGACAAATGATGATCTCTTGGGTTCAGCTAACTCTGGAATCCAAAAGATTCCCTGATGCCACTCTAGTGGCACATCACAGCAATGTAAAGGTTGATTCAGCTGTTCCAATATGCTAACTTTCTGTACTGTAATCAGTGGTGTCATTATGCAGAGAAGCAAACTGCAAGTTGTAGTTGTCACAAGTTTAAAACTAGCACCTAGAAATGCTAGTGGTGCAGTGCATGTCCTCAACTCCTTTGCCTAAAGGAGAACACACTGTCATTAAAATAACCACAGTACAACTCATACTATATCATTGTCTGACCTGTGTTCCAGTTAGGACACCAAAGTTGGAAGTTTACTTTTCCGGGCACCCAAGTCCTAAAAAGAGCAGACATCCTTGTATTCAGCCTGTATATGTGAGTTATTGCCAAATCTAACCCTAGATGCTGGTATCCTTACTAGATCATGCTTACAGCTATTGTATATCTGCATAGGCAGAGCTTCTTTCAGCAAGGCATACACCTGTGGACAAGGGGGTGCTTTGATAGACAGCAGGGTCATTCGTGATGGAAAATGTTTCTTTTGCTTAACATTCAGCAGCATGGTCAAGCAGCATGGATTGCTTGCCAAACTTTTTTGATAGAAAAAAGTGGTTTTGCACCTGCTTTAAATGTTTACTTACACAGACAGAAGAGCAAGCTTGCAATGTTACTTTTAAATTACAGAAATGAACTCCAACTTAACCAGCATTTTAGGGCAACTGGTGTTGGCCTAAAAATCATAGAATCACAGAATGCTTAAGGTTGGAAGGGACCTCTAGAGATCATCTAGTCTAACCCCTCTGCACACGCAGGGTCACCTAGAGCACGTGGCACAGGACTGCATCCAAGCGGGTTTTGAAGATCTCCAGAAAAGGAGACTCCACAACCTCTCTGGGCAGCCTGTTCCAGTGCTCTGTCACCCTCACTGTTAAGAAATATTTCCTTAAGTTCCTGTGGAACTTTTGATGCTTTAGTTTTTGGCCATTGCCTCTAGTTCTGTCTGGCCACCACTGAAAAGAGGCTGGCCCCATCCTCCTCACTCCCTCCCTTGAGGTACTTATATACACTGATTAGATCCCCTCTCAGCCTTCTGCAGGCTGAACAGGCCCAGTTCTCAGTCTTTCCTGAAAGGGCAGATATTCCAGGCCCCTGATCATCCTCATGGCCCTGTGCTGGACTCCCTCCAGCAGCTCCACATCCCTCTTGTACTGTGGAGCCCAGAACTGGACACAATACTCCAGATGTGGCCTCATCAGGGCTGAGTAGAGGGGCAGGATCACCTCCCTCGACCTGCTGGAGATGCTCTTCTCAGCTCACCCCAGGATCCTATTGGCCTTCCTGGTCACGAGGGCAGACTGCTGCCTCATGGTCAACATGGTCCACCGTGGCACCCTAGTCCCTCTCTGCAGAGCTGCTCTCCAGAAGGTCAGTCCCCAGCCTGTGGTGGTATCTGGGGTTATTCCTCCCCAGGTGCAGAACCTTGCACTTGGCCTTGTTGAATTGCATGAGGTTTTTCACTGCCCAGTTGTCCAGTCTGTCCAGGTCCCTCTGGATGGCCGTGCAGCCCTCTGGGGTATCGGCTACTCCTCCCAGTTTCGTATTATCAGCAAACTTACTGAGGGAGCACTCTGTGCCTTCATCCAGGTCATTGATGAATAAATTGAACAGTGAAATTGAAATCAGTGGAAGAGAGAATAAGTCACTAAATTGTTCAGCTAAGTGAAGCTTCTAATTACTCATACTGTGGTATTTTGAGAGGAATTTTCAATGCTAGCTGCACCAAGAGAATCAGCCTGACCACAGGTTTTTTTTTCTATACTTTTGCTTACAGAAGAGGGTTTGCTATGACTCTTCCTATTTTTTCCTAGATCTTTTTGAGATGCATGAGATGGCAGACAGCAAAAATCACTGTGTGCCCCCAAAAGATAGGAATTGGTTTTTAGAGGAGCTTTCTGGACAAGGGAAAATCTTATCTCCCTACCAGCTCCCATTGTTCGCTGCAACTGTGATAGGCATATCTAGCAGAATTCCCTTTCCAAGCCATGGTGTGGGCAGACGAAACTTCACCTTAACATTGGCTAACACTTTCGCTTCAGATTTAATTGACAACCCTCAGCAGAATCATAGTCATAGTACAGTTGTAATAACACACAAAATGAGTTGCCAAGAGAAGCAATTTTCTGTCCAGATACCCCAAAGCGACCATCCATTTGCAGGTTCTCTCCCTGCTGCTCTTAAATATAGCTAGCCATCTTCTGTAGAAGAATGACTCCAAGAGCAGTGTTGGGGAACAGCCCCATGCAGAGAGTCAAGAGTTGCAGATCCCATCCTCGTGCCTCATTTCTTTTGGACAGAGCATTAATGAGGTGCTACCCTGAAACAGGAAATGAAACTGAAAAGAGAGGGAAAATAAGCTTCACTCAACATGAAAGTGAGATGTCAAGAATACAATTAATCAAGATATCATAGGAGGTGAGAAACTCTCGAGTCATTTGTACATCAATATTAGAAGCCTGCATACTAAACAAGAAGAATTTGAATTACTTATTTGGAATAGATTTTGACCTAGCTTGATGACCTAACTTGTTGTCTCTTGCATATGTAAATAACAGGAAGACTCAGAACCGACATGGTGCACCTATAATATGTTGAAAAAAATGGCGATCAATGGGTCATGAACTGTAAATGAACCATTAGAAAGTGATTTTTTTCCTAGGAAATATTCTTGGCCTCCTGCCCTCTTTTATTGGTGACTAGGGAGCAAATCAGTAGTGATCAAATAGAGCAGGTGCTTTATGTAGTGCTTTATACTAAAATCATACTGTAATATGCTATATGTAAAAACTGTTACATGTTAACCTGTTCCTGACTCACTGCAAATTTCTGTAGGTCTCTTCCTTCTTTTCCAATGAATTTATCACCTTTATTGCTTTGTTAAAATTAAAAATGTGAGAGACTATTTCTAGTGAACCTAAACCTTAAATCATTTAATCTGCTTTATTCTCTCTAAAATATATGAAGTGTGGGGCAGGAAATTTTACTAGCCATTACCAAGCCTATGAAAATTAAACTATGAAGTTTACTTAGAAGTGACATGAGGTTTAATGTTTGAAGCCTATTTTTTTATATGGCTTCGCTACTGAGATTTTAGTCGTCAGTAAGAAGAATCTTGGGAAAGGGATGAACTGCTGTACAGCAACTTCAAGCAAAGCAATAAATTATTTTTAAAGTTGTATTTCACTGTCAGTACCTTGCATCCGCACGGCTCTGAAAAATATTACCTTTTTTTACTACATATATTACTTTTTATTGTGAATCTGGGGGAAAATTAAGGGGGAAAAAACTTTCTATTGAATTGCTTGATATTCTTGTGCAATATGAAAACCTGACTGGGGGAAAGTAATTTTGTTATCAGAATACTGCCATATTCTACCATATATTTCTTAGCTGTTCAGTATTCATTTCTCAATTTTTGGCTTTCCTACATTAAACTTTATTGAGTTTATATTTCTCTTTTACACAATGGTCCTCAGGTTTGAAGTCAGCAGTAAGAATGATGCAGAGATTTTTAGGACCAGTGATGTTGTAATATTCATTGTACATTTTAGAGGACATATTATTTCTATTTAGTTTCTTTTTAAGATGACTCTTTAGGCCTTTCTTTAGTCATGTACAACTAATTAGAACAATCTGGAAAATATACAACAGTGTGTATGAAAAAGGAGCACAGACTCATCCAATCATCAGAAACAGAGAGGGGGAAAAGTGTAGAAGGTAATCTTACAAGTATGTCTGTTATTAAAAACTATCAACTAAAATAGCATTCAAATCCCTTCTACATAAAGGTCAAGGATATTAAAAGTCACAGAGTTTATATGTTGCTAGTTTCAATTAAATTTAAATGTGGGTGAAGTACATGGCAGTGCAAATAGAGTGTCTGGATGGGGCAGGAATAAGTAAAAATCGGTAAAATGACAATAAAGGAAGAGTCAACTGATGATGTAATTTGTTTCTAGAGGTGCCCTTTTGTCATTTGTGCCTTTCTGACAAGCTTTAAATGCCCAGTTTTGAAAGAAAAAGCACAAGGGAATATAACGGCTTTAGTGTAAATATAAGATAACTTCAAGTTGCCAATACCAAGACAGATGGATTTAGATAAACAAAAAGAGCCTCGCATGAAAATCGTGCTTTCTGTTAACAAGGCCTTGTTCTGTTTAGAGTATGAAGGATCTGGGACAGAAGTTCAGAGGAAGCGTTCAAAATGTGGAGTTTGCAAATACAGAGCTGAGTGTGATGAAGATGCAGAAAATGTTGGGTAAGTAGTAAGCTTTGCTTAAAAATCTTGGTCTCCCGTTTTGCTCGCCAACAAAAGTATGTGACGGTAATTCTTGCTCTTACTAATTGAAGTTCAATAATAATGTATTTGGTATGTGTCAATAAAAAACAAACCCTTTTCAGTTCTGTGAGGTATAAGGAGAAAATCAAAAAAGGAATATTGAAGGGTATCAATCAAATATTTTTCAAATGAAGGACTTCTGTTTTACTCTGGCAACAAAATAATGAGGCTTTGAGGCTAGTCAAAAACTGGAGCAATGTGGCTGTTGAGGCTGGGAAGTTTCCATTTGTGAAGATGCTCAGAACCTGACAGAGCCCTGAGCAACCTGATCTGTCTGGGCCAAGTCTGGGTAAGAGATTGGACTAGATGATCTCTAAATAGCCCTTCAAGCCTGAATTATTTTGCTACAGTTTTATATAGTTTACAAAATTTTGGTGCTTCATAAAAGTAAATTTTAAAAAGTTTACTTGCTTGCAGCTGAAATATGGCCCATGGCACAAGTCAGTAATGTTGTTTTTTTTTTTTTCCTCTTAAACTGTACTCTCCTCTTTGAAAGAGTTTTTTTTTAAATATTTTTCAGATTTAGAGTTACAACATTATGTTTGCTTTCGATCAGAGTTGCAAAGTATTGTTTCACTACACAAGATTATACCTACTCTGGAGAATTCAGGCTTTCACCAAGTTTTAGACTTGTGTCTTCATTTTGTTTTGTTCCTTTGAAATATTATCTATTAAAAACTTTAATGAGAACAATACATGGTAAAATGAATGCAAAACATGAACAACTTCTTTATTATGTCCACAACCTCTGCAAAAATTGTCAGTGTTGATTTTATTTTAAAGTGGACTGATAGAGCAAAATAAGTGTAGTCAGAGCAGATGGTTGTTATAAACAGCATGCCACACTTAGAAAATTAATGTTCAAGTGTATGCTGATTAGTACATTTTGTAATATTTCTTTATACAAATGCAGGAATTATTAGTCACATCAAGGAAACCACAGAACTATGGTTCTCTTTTCTTCTTTCGTTGTAACTCATAACAATTTTAAAGAACTGTTACTTTTTAGGAAGGCATTTAAATAGCACACCGAATCCTCAGTGGATGCATTACTCTAAAGCTTCATAAATGCATAATATGACATATTGTTTGTACAGTGGTTTTCTGTACATCTGCAGTAATAGGAGCAGATGACAGACTTCACATGGATTAGTCATGACTTTTTATTCCTTTGGTAACAAACTTGATATATGTATTGAATATATACATTGTATACATCATGGGAAAAGTTGCCATCTGAGACTGGTCAGTACTTCATTTTCCACCCCTGTCTATGAATATTCATGTTTTACAGTAGACTGCATGAAATAAAAGTGTTTCATCTCAGACCTCACTTTTTTTTTTTCTTCAAATGTGAAGTATATTTCCAAAACAAAAAGTATCATATGCTTTTGAGGAGCTAAATCTGCCTTTGTACTCCATTTCTCTTACATGTCCAAAACTGGACAAAATGTTCAAGGTATGTCTTCATGAGTGCTGGGGGAGGGGAGTAATCATAGCTTCACTGTTGAAGTTCAAACGTGTCATTTTAATGTGTCATGTGTTATTAAATTTAACTAACATTCTCTTTTTACCTCTTTTTTTAACAAATAAAATATGAAATGAGGTTCTGAGCAATTCAGTCTTTTAGTAAAGTGCTAAGTAGTAAAGCACCTTTAGTAAAGCACTTTGACTATGTTGTCAAAGATCTGTTTTGACTACTGAAGTAGATTTTCAAGAGAGATTGACAACTGATCCCAAGTGGATGTTTTATATGATGTGCTTTGGAAATGAAATATATCTCAGTGATGAATAGAGTCAGTAGGAGTATAATGTATGTAATATATCTTTTCACAATGGCCAAAATAGTAATTCAGAATAATTGCTACTAACACTTAGAAATGCCTATATGGACATTCTCAGGTTCTGGCCTTTGCTTTGTCTGTATTATTTGTTTTCCAGGGAACAGTTTGATCTTTTGATGTATAGCATACTGGTTCCTATTGGCAACTTTTGACCACTTGTTCAACCACTTACCATAGTGAACAACGTTTGACCTTTTAAGGAAATGATATAGAGCGTGTATGTGTGTGTTTGCATGTGTGCAAGTGAGAAAATATATATATACACACATGAATTAATATATGTGTATTCGTAAGATTTTAATCCTACATGAATGCAGTTCAGTTTTCTTGTCCAGCAAAAAAGAAAAAATCCTGAGATTCTATAAAATAACACAACTGAAACGGAGGTTTTCTAATCGTCATTTAGGATCATTGAATGATGTATAAATGGCCTACAGCAAATCCTGATTTGAAAGGAATAATATAATAGTCTGCTCATTATACTGACTATTAAGAAATTTAATAGATTCTAGGTAGATAACAATCCAGGCCTGTTTACTTATATATAAGTTTAAAAAGCTTTGAAGGAGCGTGTGTAGAGTCTTTGAAGGTTTATGTTGCTCGAGAATGGGAGGGGGCTGGGTCAGTCTTGCGAGAAGAAACATATCCTGCTGGAAGTCAGCTAAAACTAGGGACTCAATTTCTGAAATGATCAAAGAAAGTCATACCATGAAATCAGAACAGAGAGATAAGGGTGGTGGCATTTCACTGGCCAAGGTCTGGCTGAAAGCTAATTGAAGCTTATTGTGCTTAAGCAATGTTCTACATTGCTGAGCAGAAGTAAAAACTGAGAGTATGTTCAAGCAGGATGCAGAGAAGCTAATGGAGTTGGAAGTCTAGTATTTTTATTGACCTTATCTTCTCCATGCTACAAAGGGCACAGAAAAGAAAAAGAATTCCAATAAAACTGAGAAAGATTCAGCTCTTGCTGAGTAGGTAGAGAAATAATGTAGAAATACAAAGGTTCTTAGTTCAGGTTTCATCTGTAAAGAACTGTACACAAGACACAAAACATCAAATGAAGGCAATACTTCATTTGACTTTATACTTTATCACATTTAATTGTCTTTTTAACCACAATTGCTCTACTCCTGCTATTTCAGTTCACCTAAATTTATTCTATCGGCCATATACTTATTCATCTACCATTCTCACACATTTCTTTTAATTCCAGAATCTCCATTTTAAATATATAAACAAGTGCACTAATAAATAGGTGAATATCTGAAAAAGCTTACTGCTGCTACTAGAAATTGGTGGCAAGCAGTAGTCTCTGGGGAGGTCAGTCCAGACAAAATACTTTTTTGATTAAATCCCAGATGTGGTAGCCTAATCTGTTTAGTTGGAAAGGTTGGCCTCTCTGAAAAAGTCAAACCCATTCCACAAATATTTAATGCTTGTCCTTTCCCTCCCTTTTTTTCTTGCAATCTGGCATGTTTCTTAAGCACATGAAATTTCCAACACATCTTGTACACTTTGAGGCCTGAAAACAAAAAAAAGGAGCCTTGAAAGTTATTCTGATTTCTGGGGATCTAATTATTTTACTGATAACTGCAAGTGTTCTTACAGCCTGAGGTCATTTCAGATACGTCACGTCGTTTTACTAAGCAGGCTTTCTTTGCTACACCTAGCTGCCCTTTATAAATGATCAGTGCACTAAGGTGTGTTTAATAATTAAACACACCTAAAATCGATCTTTGTTCTAATTATATTACCTTTTCTTACCCAAAATTCAAATGTTTTTGTATTTAAGTAATGTTTTGCATTTACTTTTACATTAATGAGCACTATGTATGCAACTTCTAAAATATTTATCAGAGGAAATCTAAACTTCTGTTTGATTCTGAAAAGCAAATTGGTGCCTTCTTTCTTGAGGAACCAATGGTGTGATGATATAAGTAATAAAAAAGAAGTTTATTTCTATAGAGCTTAGTACATCCTACAAGTATGTGAATGAGTCCTACTGACTTGGGAGAACTAAGAGAGAGAAGAGGTGTATTGAGAACACTAAGCTACAATCCTCTCTAACAAGACATCAACTTGGAGAATAAACTAGCTGCCTCAAGCCTTTTGATTAAAATGAATAGAAGGGTTATCATGAGAAAGTTCTTGTGGTGCTCCGACTTCTTTTATCCCTGTGTAACTTTTTTTATCAACCAAGCTTTTAAGGCAAAAAATGGAGAACACTTTCAGTTCTTTTTGCTAATAAGCATCAAGTACCTACAAGAGTTCCTTAATATAAGCTTCTCTTAAGTGATTTTTACTTAAGAGACCATTACTTTTCCCTCTGAGAGGTTCACTGGGCAGCCATATATCAGCCAGAAGGTTAGTTGGTAATTTTTTCTTTCTTTTTGGTGGGGAACCTGGTAGGTTTAGGTTTGTCAAATATATACAAAAGGCAGCAGCAAAGCAGCTGGGAGAATGCAAGTTATAGAGACCTTATTCTAAACTGTTCCAATATATTTATTTGTATTGGAAAGTGGTGATTGATGTGCCCAACATAGCTTGGCTTTGGCAAGCCTGAAGCAAGCCTGCTGCCTTCAAAAGGCAACAGGGAAACAGAGGAGCTTTTGGATGCTGTGCTTATGTCTATTTTTGTCAGCTCCAGGTCAGCCTCACTTAGTAATTTATACATAGACCGCTCTGCATTTAGATAATTGCTGCTTGAAGTTAGTCCAAAAAGCAAAAATATTTGAGCTGAGGAGAAAAATACAATTAAGTTTAAAAATGTTCTACCATTTTTGTTTTGGAAGCTTTCAGAAAGTTTGTTGCTTTTCTCTGTGAAGTTTGGCAAAATGTGGGGTTTTCTTTCCCCAAATAATTCTCCATTCCGCAATACTTCATTTGACTTTATGTGGAATCCTTACTGTTTCCCTGGTGGAGATACTCTTAAGGAATAAACATACTAGTCAGAGTTGCATTTGCTTGAGAAACAGCTGAAGCTTGTGTCCTTCTTGCCTATGAAATTTCCCACATGCTGTTCAAGCGATGTTTCTAACTGCTCTGCAGGGTGAGTGATCATTTCAGCTGTGGTTGTCCCATATTCTCGTTCCTCATCTGCTTATAGCAAGGAAACAAATCAGATGTAGCTACATATGACTAACAGCAATATATGCTATCATCTCCGTGGATTGTTCCAGCCATTCAAACCACTCTTTAACATTAAAAAAAAACATACTGACAGGTCAAAACAACATTTTAAAAGAGATTATAAGGAGTGAATTCCTCACGTGAGAACTGAGATTTTATACCTAGACATTTCAATTATTACAAATGTTGCTGCATAATACATACGGTTATATTACTTGCTTATTGTGAGACACTCATTTTGCAACATTGTAATTTCAGTGTGCATTTGCCTGCTGACATCAGACAACTCACTGATAAAGCACACCTCATTTTTGTTTCTACTGATGATCAGAGATGAAGTATATCTTGATCTTTTATATAAAGAATATAAAGAAAATTCTATAGTTAGAATCAAAAATGCAGTTTTGTCTCAACAAATGCAGAATACTGTTTTAATATATATTAAATATGAGAAGAATAGTAGTGGTAAATTCTATTCAAAATATCTTTTTTATCTGTATTCAAACCTTTACCTAACCTTTGTTCATATATGATATATTAGGTTTTCCACTGTTACCTATTTTAAAGGATCAGAGACTCACAGAATGATTAAGGTTGGAAGGGACTTTTGGAGATCATCTAGTTTAACCCCGCTTGCACAAGCAGAGTCACCTAAATATGTTAGACAGCATTGTGTTCAGGAATGACCTTAATTCCATGAGATGAACATTTTATATGTGCGGGAATCATTAGATTTGTTTAATTATGCCTGTTTAATTATACAAGAAAGATATGGAAGGATTTTTCATTCACAGAATCATAGAATCATTGAGGTTGGAAGG
Source organism: Tinamus guttatus (assembly GCF_000705375.1). The sequence continues at coordinate 270,091 of NW_010581256.1, read as the reverse complement.
GACCTTTGGAGATCATCTACTCCAACGCGCCTTGCACAAGCAGGATTACCTAGAGCACATGGCACAGGGTCGCATCCAAGTGGGTTTTGAAGATCTCCAGAGCCTCTCTGTGCAACCTTTTCTGGGGCTTGGTTACCCTCATAGCCAAGAAGTTTATTTCCTCAAATTCATGTGGAACTTCTGGTGCTTCAGTTTGTGGCCATTGCCTCTTTTCCTATCGCTGGGCAGCACTGAAGACTCTGGTCACATTCTTTTAACACCCTCCCTAAACTTATTTATAAACACTGAAAACATCTCCTCTCAGTCTTCTCTTCTGTAGGCATAACAGCCCCAGCTCTCTCAGCCTCTGCTCAGATCAGATGCTTCAGTCTCCTAATCGTCATGGATTTTCTGTCATGTTTTTTAATATTTACTATTGAGTTCACTTGCAGGGTCTTCCAACACTTTCTTGAGCTCCTTTTTTGTTTCATTTTGTGGCCGTGAGCCTGTACTCTCTCAGGAAGTCAAATGCCGCTTTTAATTTTTTGATGTACACCCCAGCAAAATTCACTTTCCCAATGTTCTACCTTCCTTCACAAATATTGAACATTTAAAAACATTTTTTGTTTCATGTTTTCTACTGAGAGCAGTACTACCCACATTTCTTTGCTCTTGTCTCATAATTGTCTCCTGCCAAGGTGGCCAAAAACACATCAACTGCTTAAGCGCTGGCTCCTGTGAGAGGTAGGGCTGCCTTCAGAATTTCTTTCTAGTAGCTCCAGTCACTTAGGCACAAGAAGTGAATCATTTTGTGAACTTTCTTCACTCTTGAATGCCCAAAATCAAACTTTTGAGTTCTCAGGCAGAGGTCTGTTACTTGCTACATATGATATGGGCTAGTTATGAATTTTGGTAACACCCTGAGGGAGGAGGAGAAGGTTTACTGTTTCCCCCATAGTGTTTCACCATGACAGAAAGTATTCCCACAAGTAGAATACTGATACTGTTTATTGGACCCAAAGATCTCAGCCTATTCAAGTGCAGTATGAGAGAAAGAGCTATGGGAGCAAGTCCAGTGAAGGTCTCCTAAGATGCTTAAGGTACTGGAGCCAGTACAGGCTGGGGGTTGACCTGCTGGAAATCAACTCTCTACAGAAGGACTTGGGTGTCCTGGTGGGCAACAAGTTAACCATAAGTCAGCAATGTGCCCATGTGGCCAAGAAAGCCAATGGTATCCTGGCATGCATTAGGAGGAGCATTGCCTCCCTCTCTACTCAGCCCTGGTGAGGCTGCATCTGGAGCACTGTGTCCAGTTCTGGTCTCTCCAGTACAAGAGGGACATGGAACTACAGGAGAGAGTCCAGTGGAGAGCTATGAAGATGAGTAGGAGAGGATCTGAAGAGAAGCTGAGAGAACTGGATCTATTCGACCTAGAGACAAGAAGATTTTATCACTGTGTGTATCTAATGTCTAGACTGAACTTTCTGTGCTGCAGTTTGTGGCCATTACGTCTTGTCTTCTCGTTGGCCACCACTAAAAATGAAGGGAGGATGTCAAGAGGATGGGACTAGACTCTTCTCAGTGGTTTGTAGGATGAGAGGCAAGGGACACAAACTGGAAGTTCCATCTGAACATGAGGAAAAACTTCTTTAGTATGACAGAGCACTGGAACAGGTTGCCCAGAGAGGTTGTAGAGGCTCCTTCCTTGTAGATATTCAAAACCTGCCTGGATGTAATAAATGCTTGAGCTAACCTTGCTTGAGCAGGGGGAGTAGACTAGATGGTCTGCAGAGGTCCTTTCCAATCTCAACAAGTCTGTTATTCTGAGATCCTGTGATTCCGTGAGCATCTCTCAAGGAGAGACTAAGAGAGCTGTGACTCTTCAGTCTGAAGAAGAAAAGACTGAGTATGGATCTTATCAATGCGTTTTAATATCTGAAGGGAGGAGGGTGTAAAGGTGAAGGGACTTTTTAGTGGTGCTAGTAATAAGATGAGAAACAACAGGCACAAACTGAAACACAGAAAATGCTGTCTGAACATATGATTATTTTTTTTTTTTACTATGAGGTTGTTTTGCCATTTGACGGGGCAGGATGGGAGGTGGGCAACGGAAAGAACCAGGCACCAAGGGAAAGAATGGTCTTGTTTCACTATTAATATTAAGGCAATACATTTAACAAAACAATAACCTTACTATACGCTTGGTTTTAGCAACAGATAAAATAAGCAAGGTAATGCGCCTAACCATTACTGTACAAGAAAGAGAATAGTGACTAAGAAAAAGATACATCACCAATTGCCTAAATATGTTACCATCCTCCAGATCCTCAATTGCTGGGGAGTCCCTGTTTGAGCGAGGATTTGGAGAACCTTCCCGGCACTTGGAAGGTCTTACGCGGTGCCTCCACCCCTAAGTGAGGTCTCCAGAGTCACAGCAAGAGGGTCCAACTGTTATAGAGCCAAATCAGCAAATCATGATAACTTGCATTTTCTTTGTGAGCAGTAACGTCTGGTGGGGCCAGAACTTGGCCAGAGGGTTCTTTTCAAGGTCGAAAACACTTGGATGAGATTTCACAAAAGTTACAGCTTAATAAGCTTCCATGCAGGTTAGCATAAACAGTCCAGCAGGCCTACATACAAGTTAGCATAAGCAGTTCTACAGGTGAGTTTGTCAGAGGTTGACTGAGCACTGAAGCAAATTTGTTAAGAGAGGCTGTGGTCTTTATTCTCAGAGACATTCAAAACCTGATGGGGCATGGTGCTGAGCAGTGTGCTCTAGGTGATTCTGCCTCAACGGGAGGGGTTAGGCTGGATGAGCTCAAAAGGTCCCTTCCAACCTCAGCCATTCTGTGGTTCTCTATTAAGGGGGATCCTCCAACAGGAGTGTGTTGTGTCAGTGTACTGCATTATAATACTGGCAACTATTATACCATGTGGCCTGTCAGCAGGTTGAGGTCTATCTTGACAGCAAGGACCTCACCAGGGATTAGCGTTCCTGTAACCCTTACAGAAATCTGAACAGAAATACATAGGTCTACCAGCTAGTCAGGATCTGTCAAATGAGTTAAGAGACTTGGTGTGCTGGTAACCATCAGCACATTCAGGCTGTCATTTCTCTCTCACCTGTGACAAACACCAGTTCGGCTCTACTGGAGCAAGACAAAGCAACTGTAAACCATTGTATTTGTGTGCTTCAGTTACTTCAAACTGTTTTAGTCATCACAGGAATGTCACAAGATTTTATGTTGTTTTTTTTTCCTACATTTGTATGCAAAATTTTAAGTAATAAAGAGAATTTTTTGTACATAAGCTAGACGGTTAGAGTTAAGGAAACGGTAGCTTGTGTAACATAGTCAGAAATTTTCAACTGGCTAAACAAGTAAATATTTGATGTTACTTACTACATGTGATCATGACAAAGGGTGACAATGTAAAATCAAAGTCTTTCAAGTCATTTTGACTAGGGACTGTCAACTGACACCATAAGAAAGAAAGAAATATTTTCAAAAGTCACTGGAATTACAAAAATAATAATTACGATATGTGGACCTTGAATGATGACAGATAGAGCTGCTTGGACATGGAAACTGTCTGGAAAAAGAAAGAAATGTGCTCAAATTGACAAGCATGGGCATGCACATGCAGCAATGTTTGCATTGTGCTAAGATGAAGTAACAGTGCTAGTAAGCAAATGGTCGTACAGTGATGATAGTGCTCAGCAGTTTGTATCAATGTGTGTGCAAAACTGCTCTACTGTGGGCCTTTTAAATGGTTATTTGCATGTATTATTTGCATATATATCTGGAGTAACAAAAGTATTTAATCAAATGGTGATCTGTCATAATTAAGTCTCTGACTGACCTACCTTTGGGTTGTTAGGAACCCCCTAAGAGAGAGCTGTTTTTTTTTTTCTTTTGCTCCCCCTTTCATTTTTTGGTCCCTAATTACAAACAATATGGAAAACATTGTGTCTGAAATGACAGAAATGTTAATTTTATGCAATATGAAATGATTCAGATTGCACAATCCTGTTTTCAATACTATAAAATAGACCTATGGTTAACTTTCAAAGTGAAAATACAACTTTCAAAGTTAAAATATCCCAGTTGATTGAGCATATTGATTCTGTTCAACCTCTAGAAAAAAAAAAAGACTTTGTACTACTTAACAGAAATGGGAGTTCCTTTTCTTTTTTTTCACTTTCAGAGAGCTTGAGAGCTTGACCCCCTAGAAAAGTAGAATATATGGTTTTGTTCACACTTGATAATAAACAACACAATAAATGTTTTATTAATGTGATACACCTTCCTAGTAATATGTTATAATTTCCAGGTGCTAATCAAAGAGACTCATATCATAGTAAAACTGTTAGAAATGTCAGTAAATTATTAAAAAGCACACTGAAGCACATACTATGGTTCTGTAAGTTCTGTCTGGACATCTGAGATATCAATGAATTCTTCTGTATCTACATGTAAAATGCTTTTTTCCAGTGTAAAGGATGATGGCATTAGTATATGAGACCTTATTTTTTTTTTGAATGTCAAACTTGTTTTGTTGTGTGCTTTAATTAACAGGTGTGTATGTAATATAGATTGCAGTGGATACAGTTTTAATCCTGTGTGTGCTTCTGATGGAAGTTCTTATAACAATCCATGCTTTGTTAGAGAAGCATCGTGTCTGAGACAAGAACAGATTGACATAAGACATCTTGGACACTGCTCAGGTAGGTTTAATTTTATTTTATTTTTTATAAATATCTAAACATATAAACTTTTTTTTTATAAACGATTCTGGCACAAAAGACTCAGTGGAGCCTTTTTCTTTTCCATTTCCAATTAGGATTCTCTGCCTATATTTTGTTTTCTCACTTAGGGAGGCTTTTCAGTTCCTGAATTTGACAGAATGATTCAGATGTGGCCTGTTTGTTTGAGCATTTTCTGGCTACTGTTATCTGGAAAAACAGCAAAAGGTCTTAAGAGAATATAAGCAATAGCACACCAGGTCTTATATGAGGGGGTAGTAAGAAGTAGGAGAGAAAAAGGAATACTAGTATGTGGAAAATATACACCATTGCTGATGTAGGCCATACAATATACTCTCCATGTAAGTAAATATGGGGCTCAATAGTGCAAGTATTAGTGCAAGTCCTTTTCCAACTTTAAAATGATCCACTGAAACAGTTTGATTCCACCCATATATATTGTTAATTCTGTACATGGGTGTTTAGTTTTGGGGTCTTGAATTCAGTCAAGTCAAGGTGAACTGAATTTAGGAGTAGTATCTTTCCAGCATTTCTTTGCTGGTTACATCTAAAAGCTGCAACCTTGACTGTTGCAAAACCAAAACAGACTGTTACTAAAATGATCTAGTGCCATATTCCAAGGGAAAATTCTGTTCAGAATGTACACCTTGAAATGTGCCCCTGAAGGCTGTAGATGCTGGTGTTACAGCCCATACAGACCTGCTTGTGCAGGAGGAGTAATGTGACCAGTTGTGCTGTAATTAAAATACTTTGAAGTGCTTCTCTAACTTTTCAATAACATATATGTAGTGGTATGGAAATAAGCCTTTCCTGATAGCTGTCCATGCATGTATTTATCATCCAGAAACAGATGACACAAATGCAGTTGGAAAGAAAGACGATGGAATGCAGTATCGGCCAGAGGTGAAAGGTATTGTATATTGTACTGACCTCATGGTATCAGGTTGCAGTTTGACAAAATGACAAAATAGAGCACATAGGTGCCTTCTCATCTGCCCTGTAACTTTGATTTCTCTAACCAAGGCAGGCAGAAAGAACCGATTCATTTTTACAGCACTTTCCTTACAAGGCAAGCAAGAGGGAGATTTGTGACTTTGCTTGCTGTCCTCTACACTGCTCAGCTGCTCACCCCTCTGTTTATCTTTCATAGGAGTTCAGTTTGCCCAGTGGCTGTGACAATGCCTTTACTGCCCCCAAGCCACTACATTTTTAAGCCCCTGTGGCTAGTGTTTTCTGACTACTTAAGAAACAATTGGCAGACTCTGTTAGATTTTTTAAAATTTTCTATAGAAATGAGCATGCTAAATTGTGCTGGTTGAAATGTCTTAGATGAATCCTTAGCGTAAATGAAATTAGAGCTTCAATTTCTGTTTAGTTATTTTACTTGTTAGTACCTCATATGTGTCATTCTCAGAACACACCCCTTTCTGCATTTTATTGCTGTCATTCAGTGTTGCTGCCCCGGACAAAACACTTCTGTCTTTCTTAAAGAAGAACGATAGCACTCAAAGCCAAGAGCACATTTCCATAGCTGTTAACCTTCTCTTCCTCTTCTCTTACAAAGAGAAGCATCTTCTCTGGTTAGCTCTGGTCACCACTTTTGATTCCTCTTCCAAAGAAGTTAAAACCTTTACTTTGTTGCATAGAAATTGCCCTTGAAATCTAGTTAGTTGAGAATGCAGTATATGTTGTTATTGTTATTAATGTGTATTGCTTGTGCACTCAGAGGTGCATGCACACTCAAATTAGGCAACTGCTGTAAGTTAAAGTAGTATGTCTTACATACAAAAGGTTAGGGTTTTTGTGTTTGTTTATTCAGATCAGTGAGAATTTGCTAATTTAAATGACTTCTTCCAGGATGAAATAGCAGTTCACACTTCTCTGTTAGCTTTTGCAAAAGTCTGTGTTGAAACCTATTCACTGAATACGGCGACAGTCTCCTTTTCCC
>NW_010581256.1:245830-261362 GCF_000705375.1 Tinamus guttatus | reverse complement strand
CCCTTGGTAAACACTGAAGCAAAGAAGGCATTGAGCAACTCTGCTTTTTCTGTGTTATTTGTAACCAGGGTGCCCATCCCATCCGCCAGTGGACCCACGTTTTCCCTGATTTTCCTTTTGCTGTTAATGTATTTGGAGAAATTTTTGTTGTTATTTTTAACGTCCCTTGCCAGATTGCGTTCCAACCGCGCCTTAGCTTTCCTTGTCGCATCTCTGCATTCCCTGACTACGTTCCTGTATTTCTCCCAGGGGAAATAACATAGTTTATTCCATTAATCCATAGGGGAATTTTTAACATGTGTGTTAGCACTGGGCAATATTCTTCCAATATAGCAAGTCTTTTGTATTTTTGATGCATAATTTGAACCAAGTTCAAGCTTTCCTGATCTCTATAAGCTCTAACATTTAAAATATGGATTTTTCTTGGAACAAATTAGGAAAGATAATAGAAAATGTTCAGGGAAAACCTAAAACAGCAACAGACCTTTTTTTGTTTTTGCCGAATAAGACATTCTCTTTCCTTTCTGGTGTTATTTCAAATAACTGCAGTTGTACAAGTGGTTTCTTCTCTACGGTCACCTTTTCCTCTTCACCTGCAGTTCATTATCATCTTTTATTTGTGGTGTTGTAGTCTCATGCCATGAAAATGAACATAATTCCACAAATGCAGTATTGCATTCATATTTTTGGATCTCTGCACTTCAGAGAATTTTAGAACCAAATGCAAACTTCTGTGTTATGACTTTGTTACAGAATAGGGGAAAGTATGGTTGAAAATGTACAAAACTTTTGTTAGTTTTCGTAATTTGGCAATTATACAAAAGATCTTGGAGCATGGGGGGCTGTCTGCCAAAATAATTAATCTCTTAGGCCCACTTCAATAGTTGTAAGTTTCCGTCAGAATGTTTCTGCAATGCAACTATTTTCATGTGTTTGAACTCAGTTATTGTGACTGGTTAGATCAGTCAGGTCAGGGTTTTATTATGTTGTCCTCTGCCCAGAATCAGCAAATGTAGTTTACCTCTTTCTTCCCTTCAGGTTTTTTTACTCTGCTAAAATGCTGGGCAGACCTTTATGTCTCTATATATTAGCTTCTTGCCACAGTACCGCTCACAAAACTTCTGTTCATCATTGGATTGGTTCTGTGTCATAAATACTTTTCAACAAAACTGACAAAAACATATTTAGATATCTCCGAGGAATGTTTTCATTGCAATACATCCTAACAACTCTCTGTAGGCATCTCTGAAGCTTCATGCTTATGCCTTTTTTTTATTATTATATATTCCTTTCTCCACTACAAGTTTTTAAATATCTTCAGTTCTTTAAGATCTTACAATTATTTATGCATATTTCTTTTTAAGATGCCAGTGATCAAAGAGAAGACATTTACATTGGAAATCACATACCTTGTTCAGAAAGTTTCAATGGCTACTGTATACATGGAAAATGTGAATTCATTTATTCCACTCAGAAGGCTTCCTGCCGGTAAGTCCTGAATGCCCATGGAGTATTCTTGAACTGATTGTAAAACTTTATCAAAATGCTCTTTAAACATAATCATAGAATGTAGTGGTTTGTGTATTGCTAAGCAGAAACTGTGTCCTGTGTTGTGGGCAGTCATGAGGCCGGTAGCACTTCTAGGAAGGGCTCAGACTCCCAGACACAGATAACTGTCCATAAGAAAAGCATAAAACCTGATGGCTCACAAGCCTGAGTACGTCGGTGAATAGAGAAAGATAATAAAATATCTTTGAGAACCTGGGAAAAAAGAGGAGCAGGAGAGTCCTAGGACTGCTGCAGGGAGTCAAGGTGAATGGGAATGTGGCCTGTGTATGTTTTTGTTTATTTAAGCCTTTGGTTATTTAAGCCTGAACAGTAAGTCAGCCTGGACCCATCACAATAAATCTCACTTGGTTCTAGGCAAGAATTTCTGACTGCTTGTTCTTGACCTCCAAGTCTTAAATCTCCTTTGGATTTTTGGAGATATTTAAATACTCATAGTCTCATATCTATATGCATATGTTTCTTACTGTAGCATTGAGTTATTTGGGGATCAAAATGATTTATATCAAATACTTCTACTAAAGAAAAAAAATATCTTTCTCTGACAAGGAAAATATAATGAATAAATGCCAATGGCAGATTATTTCTATTTAAGTACTTTGCATTCTTAATGCATCTAGCAGGTACCTTTTTTATTTTGGTCCTCCTTTTCTGGTAGTGATGTAAGTGATGTACTAAATGAGTGGCAGAACTGCAGAAAGTGCAGTTTGCCCAGTGCAAATTCTGACTTTCACCAGCAGCTGGCCACTGAGTCTTGTTCACTGCCCAGCAACCTGCAGAACTGAGAGCAAGTGGAAGGGAGCAAGGTTTTACAGTAAGTTGCATGGTATTTAGCTTAGCAACTTTTGTACAGCTGGAATATGGACTGTTGCTTGGTGCATCCCCCTTCTGTCCTGTCTTTACAGAAGGCTGCATCAAGAAGACACAGTAAATTTACTTCCTTGCAAATAAATCTATAGCTTCATTATGCTAAGTCAATCAATTGACTGAATAGCATGCTTTGGTAAAGCCATGCTGTCCTCTGTTTATCATGCTTTATATTTATGCAGAAGATTTTTTTTTAATGTTGTTTTAGCAGGTAACTTAAAATGGTGCCTAGTATTTCCATCCCAGCATCTCTTATTTGCAAGAAATCTGTACTCCTGAATGTCCTCTCAATATTCTTCAGAAATAATTTCCTATCATACTAGTGTTTCTGGGGCAATACCTTGAACTATTTGTGCTTCCTCTGTTTTGTTTTGTTTTGCCTCCTGTGCTGTAAAGCAGTTCTCACATTGACTCTTGTTATCTTCTTCAAAGAAAATAAAAGTAAAGCAGCAAGTGAGAATTCAGTCCTCTTTGCGAGCGATAGATCCTCCTTATTATTATTACTTTTTGAATGATGAGCAGTGTGCCCCATCCTCTTCCTTTTTCTTGCTAGCACATCTTGCTTCTTTTCACAGTGAATACCAAGTCCACTAACAGCAAATTTGTTTTTTTCTTTAATAACCCTGCTCTTATCGGAACTTGATTCTTATCGGAACCCAAAATGTCTTTGGTATAGATATTTACAGAATATCTATAAATACAGAATCTCATGGTTAAGAAGATAGTCATAAGACTTTGAACATGTAAACCCCTACACTTCTTCCTTGAATGCAAGGGGAGATTAAGAGTTGCATTAGCAGTCATAGAAAGGTCTCTGGAGCAATTATTTTGTTTCTACAACCAGAATTAGTTCCTGTCTTGCTTTACCAAGCTTATGGATAGATGAGACTGATTCTGTGTTGCATACAGACTTATTTGATCCTGTTTAAAATAGGATTGTTTCTCTGCCTGCACGTACTTAATTTGTCTCCAACTAATTCAGAACTAGCAGCCAGTTATGAGTCAGTCATCCTTAAGGATAAATTCACATCAATCTGTTTTAAAAGATAGCTATACAACAAACTTATCATTTTAAAGGATAACTGTACAACACATGTTTACTTTAAAATGAACAGTTACAGGCTCATACTTCAAAATGAAAACTGAAGTTTTTCATCTCTTTGCCCAAACTGGTGAGAAGAGATTAAAAATTTAGACAGCTTGGAGGATTGTAAGCTGTGGCCTTTGATTGTGCAGACTCCAGCTCAGTGTCTTGGGTTGCTTGGGTCTTGCTTTTCCTTGTTGTGTTGCAACCTCTCTTTTTTTTTTTCTTTCCCTTGAAAATTGTTCCAGAGCATTGGTGTCCTCACCACTAGCCCTTCTTGCATTCAATGTACATGACTGCTCAGGAAGAGCTTCTGTTGGGTTTCCCATTGAAATAGCTTCTGGTTTGCTCGGGAAAGATACTACTGTTCTGCCTCCTACCATTTTTTGACCATCCTTAGCAAATTTCTATGGATTCTTCCATGAACTCTCACTGAAGCAGTTTTGTGCTTTTGGGTTCCCTCCTATTAGTACCTCCTTCAAGGTAGCTCTGTTTTCCTTGAGGGAACTGCGGGATTCATTTAAGTTAGCTATCCAGGTTTGAGTGTTCATGATTTTCCTGTGCAGTTGGCAAGGACAAAAACCTGATCTCTGTGAAGCACATTTGGCCTGAAAGTCTCATTGATTTTGGTTAATTGCTGCTTAGGAAAGAGAAAAATGAAGAAAACTTGGTTTTGTGGACAGGGCAGAATGGGGTTTGGTGCTAGTCTTGTTCGGTAGGTTTCACAGGATTCCATTTTTCTGAAGGCTGACGCTTGAAAAAGCATGTTCTGTTTTTTTATCACTTTTCAAGGATTCTTTTCCACCTTTTCATTCCTCACTTTTATCAATATTCCAGTTGAGTTTTATGAATATATTTTGTTATTTCATTTAGTTCGCCTACTTGTTCATTTAGTTTCTTTATTCTTCATAAAATTTACCCGACATATTCTTGCACCAAATCAGAGTCATGAAGACTTTCAGTGAGTGCTACTAATACCTTATGCAGAAAAGTGGAGCATATCCACTGTTTCTTCTCTGACACAGGAATCCAAGCTATTTTCAAATCCAGGCCCTGCCACACGTCCGCCTTCCCAATGATTATTTCAGCTGCCATCTCCACTGCTTTGCTCATTCATAGAACAGACAGGATCTCAGAAGAGCTCTTTTCTATAGTTATGCTTTTTAAGTTTCATTTTAGACTTCAGAAAGTAGTACCTTCTGAGTTGCTGATATAGCAGTGATGTCACTGATGGACGTTTCCTACTGTCATTGTAATGTTCTCCAAACCTTACATTTAAGTCTTGATCTTTCACATTTTCATTGGTTACAGAGCTCTTTGTCCCACATACTGGACTCTATATTTACCTGAAAAATGACTAAACTGTTGTCAAAATATATATTACATGAAATATTCATTTTCTTTTCAGGTGTGAATCAGGATATACTGGACAGCACTGTGAAAAGACAGACTTTAGCATTCTTTACGTTGTCCCAAGTAGACAAAAGCTTACACATGTCCTTATTGCAGCAATAATTGGAGCTGTACAGATTGCCATTATAGTTGCCATCGTAATGTGTATAACAAGGTACGTAAATGAAAAGCCAGTGTAATATTACATATTGTATGTATACATATCCTTTATGTACTTAAATATTTGATCTTCCTGAAGTCTTATGTGCTTTAGCATATATTTAGAAATATCCAAACCAAATATACCTAATGGCTGAGTAGAATGTTTATGCAAAATCATATTGCCAGTTTATATTACACAACATACATGAATTTAAATTCACAAACTACCAGTGATCACCCTGAATCACCAAACTAAATACCTAGCAGAACAGATCAGCCTTGTAGCTATAATTAAAGGTCAGCTAAATTCAAGCATTGATAACATCTTATAGAAGATAAGGTTCTCCACTTCCATCCCATTGAACTAGACATTTGTAAAGTTCTCAAAGGAAAACTTTGAGGACATGGAGGAAGCATTTCTATCCTGCATTTGGGCATCAGTGCCACAGTTTACATCTACCTCCTCAAATCTTCCTTTTCTTCCCTCACTTTTTAAGTTCCACTTGTAGGCTCATAGGATTTTCTGCTACTGCATTAGTGCACACGGTTCCAAGCTCAGTGACACTCAATATGAATGAATATGAATCGACTTGGACAGACCAGAGAGTTTGGCAAGAGGAACCTCCCAAAGTTCAGCAAAGGCAGGTGCCAGGACCTGCACCTGCGGAGGAATAACCCCATGAACCAGTACAAGCTGGGCGTTGACCTGCTGGAAAGCAGCTCTGCAGAGAAGAACATGTTAACCATGAGAAGAAGCTCATGGAGAGAAGCTCTGCAGAGAAGTTAACCGTGAGCCAGTGGTGTGCCCTTGTGGCCAAGAAGGCCAATGGTATCCTGGTGTGCATTAGGAAGAGCACTGCCAGCAGCTCAAGGGAGATGATCCTACTTCTCTACTCAATGTTGGTGAGACCACATCTGGAGTGCTGTGTCCAGTTCTGGGCTTCCCAGTACAGGAGAGACATGGAACTGTGAGAAAGAGTCCATGAGAGGGCTACAAAGGTGATGAGGGGACTGGAGCATCTCTCATGTGAGGAGAGGCTGAAAGAGCTGGGCCTGTTATGCCTAGAGAAGAAAAGGCTGAGAGGAGATCTGATCAGCATTTATAAATATCTTAAAGGAAGGTGTCAAGAGAACAAGACCAGGGTCTCTTCAGTGGTGCCGCACAGGAAGTTCCACTTCAATTTGAGGAAATAAACTTCTTGACTCTCAGGGTAATTGAGCGCTGGAGCAAATTGTCCTGAGTGCTTGTGGAGTCTCCTTCTCTGGAGATACTCAAAACCCTCCTGGATATTATCCTGTGCACCATCTCCTAGATAATCCTGTTTGTGCAGAATTCCCTATCTCTCTTGTGTATTTGAACAGGTATACTTGAACAAATCTAATGCTTCCTGCACATATAAAAGACATGTTTATCCCATGGAATTAAGATCATCCTTTTTTAGCCAATACCCTGCTGTTGCAGGTCAGGCAGTCTCCTTTTTCATAGGAGTCCTCCTCAACAGCTCGCATACAAAGGTCAGAATTGCTCTGCTTTGCACTGCTCATTCTCTGAAGTACTAAGTCCATGTCCACTCAGAATTGCTGGCGTTCATAAATTCTTTCTTAGTTTTATAACCATGCCTCAAAAATAGGAAGTCTGAGTCTCTCACAGAAATTCTGCAAGGTGGGCTCTGCGTTTTAAGTGCCAGTAAGCAACAAGGCACTTGAAAGTCACATACTGCAAAGGATGAATGAAGAATCTGGTTCCCTGGACTTGATCCAGCAACAGTCCTACCATGTGCTGAATTTCAGATGCAAAAAAGTAATGCCAGGATACTTAGTTGAGCAGTAGGTGTTATGCAGGATCAAGGTTGAAAAACCTAGTCCCTTGCTGTTCCCAATCTCAGATTCAAGCAACCCTCCCTTCAGGGACATCTTGATTCCCACAGGTGACTTAGGCGTCAGTCTGGTACCAAACAGCATAAATATTCCCCTAGTCAGCACAGCTGAGGTACTCTTTCTTATATTGTATACAACATAAAGTCAATTTATGATTGCTCATTTAAATTTTACGTGTCATATGTACAAACATCTTTTCTACTTCTTTCTCCTTTTTTTCTTATCTAAACAGAAAATGCCCTAAAAACAACAGAGGACGTCGGCAGAAACAAAATCTGGGCCATTTTACTTCAGATACATCATCCAGAATGGTTTAACTTAGTGATTTTTATACCTACATTGACCATGTGATGTACATTTTTATTATATTTTTTTTTAAAGAATGAAAGTATTTATTTCAGAGGCCTTATTTTGAACATTTTTAATGTAACAATGTTGGTCTGTTTTCTGAAAGCATCAGCTCTAACAGCTATGGACTGTTTTAGAAATTTTACTTTTATGTTTTTGAATACAGTAGTTCATTTTCTGTATTTGTATCACATGGTTATATAATAGACTTGTGCTTTATTCATGGATTGTAATATTTTGGGAAACAGACTTATCTCACCAATGGTTGTAGATTAAAAAGCAGAACAACAAAATGTCCATGTTACCTAGCAAACAAGGCATGAACTAAAGGTAAAAATGTTTACAGCTTAACTTTTCTTATGAGAAACTAGAATACACTGTGTTTAAATACCGTAGATATTTAAATGTTTTTGGAAGTTAGTTACTGATTTTTTTTTTAGACACTGCCTATCGCATGAACTGTGCTGTGCGTAGTTGTAATATATTTCTAAAAGGTATGGACTGGGTCTAACACTACCATTTTCATAAATAATTCCAACAATTTATTTTTAAAGAGGAAAATCATACATTTCATAATTTGGGAAATTACTTGGTAAAGCAGATGGCACGGTCCAAAAGAGGTAGGTCTTAGTAGATTTAGGTACTGTAAAAATTGGTGTTGAATAACTGAATTCAAATAATTGAAATAAAGCCTACTTTATCACTGTTGAAGTTGTTTTAATACGTCGGAAACTTTTCTGAAGAAAATACATGTTTTAACACCTTTAACACAATAGAGATTCTATAGTGTTTTATTGGTGCTCTTGTATTTTCAAGAGCTAAAAATGTACATCCAAAGTAGTCTGCTGGTCGTAGCTATATTAATAGAATGTCAGTTGTTGTTTGAAAGATCCAGAGGCATAATACAAATAGGGTGTGTTCAGATGTTTAGCAGGTAGTTTAGGCTTTCAAAATTCCGCATGTAGGATTGAATAATTTGTTCAATAAAAAATGCTTTCAACATTTTGAACTGGAAAAGCATGTCACAATACAATGTTTGTTTTAGTGTGTTTATTTGTTACCTGCTGTGGTAATTGTACCAGACTGAAGACTGAAGTTACTTTGATTGAAAAACAGCTATGTTTACTCTCTTGAGCACTGAATTCCCCCAGAGGAAAGCACTTCAGTAACATGAAAACACAAGTAGATCTTTTAAAACATGCCAGTTTGCTCTCCTGCTTAATTGGTAAGTTACTTAACTTTCCTGGATTAACACTAATAACTTCATCAGTACAGCATGACCCTTTAAATATGTGTTCCTTTCCAGACCCTGCTTCCTAATTTTAGAGGTTTCATATTGCTGAAAGTATCTGAACAATCATGTGTGGATATTTTGTAGTCATGAATATTTGACCCACCTCCAGGAGCGGAGTTGCACGCCCTAGTTTGAGTGCTGCTGAGACCAGCTGTCACGCTGGCTTCTTGCAGTAAGTGCCAGAATTGTTATGACAGGATTTGAACGGCTGTTGAAGGGAACATTTAAACTTCAGCTCCTGAAGACCTGCCTGAAGTGAGGCAAAATGGATCACCGTGAAATTATATTGGAGGCTGACAAAATCCACCAAAATCGTCTGTCAAGTGTCACAGACAATGAAGAAGAACAAGATGCAGCTTATACAATTGTGACAGTCCTGGATAAAGTGGCCAACATTGTGGACAGTGTGCAGGCAAGCCAGAAAAGGATAGAAGAGCGACACAGAGAGATGGAAAATGCAATCAAGACCATACAGATTGATATTTTAAAGCTTGCCCAGGCTCATGGCAATACAGGTTATACAGTTAACAAGTTGCTTGAGAAAACCCGCAAAGTTAGTTCCACTGTTAAAGAAGTAAGGACACGCGTGGAAAGGCAGAGTGCAAATGTACGGAAGGTTGAAGCAAAACAAGAGGAGATGCTGAAAAAAAACAAATTTCGGGTTGTAATCTACCAGGTAACCATGAATGTGATTTATTGTAATGATGATGCAGTTTTGTCACTTCCTTGACAGTTGCTGGTGAATTAATGATACAGTCTGTCCAATATGGGAGCTGTTTTATACTTTCTTTAACATTGGTTTCGCAGTGTCTTTCAGCATAGAGCTATCGGTGGCAGTGCCCACAGTCTATTATTAGCGTTGGTAGGTTTCTCAGTCCATAGTGTAAGATTAACTGCAGATCAGCAAGGACTATTTGTTGCCTCTCTGAAAGGTAATATGAGGCGGACACTATAAATCTTGTCATTCAAACCATGTTTGACATTCATCTCTGTTATTTTTTTCACCATATTAGGTAGGAGTCCAAACAGAAAAAGTGTTTGTAGGCTCTCTGGACTTTCTTTTAACACTAATTTTAAAATGTATTTTTAAATGTATTTATTTTACTTGCAGCATTTCACAAGCTCTTTTTAATGCTATTTTTATCATTATCTCAGTCTATAGCAGTAAATCTACAAACTAAAAGTCAGACCCACAAGCCCACGCCAGTAGTCCTTATGCATGATGTACTTTGGAAATGACTTAACACAGCCAACAGTTTGGCTGCACGTGCTTCCTAGTTCTCCAAGAAGTCAATAAAAAGTGAGTGTTTGACCTCTTTCTAGATTTTTCCTTCAAACGAGTGAGTCCCAAGACTTCATTCAAATAAGTCCTGTTCATCATTAAGTGATCTTGAAATTGTCAGCCCTTCTGAGCAGTGCAGTATGTCCTCATTGTCTAGTTTTAGACCCTAATATTGCATCACTTCATACACGTAAAACATTACTTTCATGACTAGGTCTGTGTTTTTTCACTGAGAATATTTGCCATATATTGATGACAAGTTCTTAGGCATAATTTAACTTTCTTAACTATTCCATTTGTTGATGCTGGGAGGAAACAGCTAAGAAAGGGAAGAGCATAAGATGAAGGTTGAAATGTTACCTCTTTAATGTTGTTTATAACACATGTAGTCAAATTCCTCCTCCTGAATGATTTATTATCAATGTTCAGGAGAAAGTGCAGGTAGAATTTGGCCCATTATTACAATATTTGCAAACTTCACCATCATGATGGAATGGAGAATGGGCGCTTTTGGTTTTTTTTTCCTTGTAAATTATTTCCCAGATAAAGGCAATAAATATTTCTGCCCCCCTGGTTATTAGCATAATGCTGTTTCAGTGTTGTGATTTCTTTTTTTTTCCCATAATGATTTCTGTAGTGTCAGTGCTTTGAAAATGTTTGTTTTTAAGGAAGTCTTAGTAATATAATGTCAGTTTTTCTCCTAGCAAGACCTGTGTTAGCACACTTTTTAAAATGTAATAAAATATTGTGGAAGCAAATTTACATGCTATAAAAAATGACTACTGCTATTTGTAGTTGTTTCTTGCGAACAATGGCTTTCATGATGCATACTTTCTCTAACTTTCTCTACTTTCCCCTACCTTCAGCAGGGGTTTCTGAACTCTGCTGAATTTTCCAGACAAGAATGACATGCAAACTTTTGCATACATTTAATTCTTAGGTGGTACTTTCCAAAAATGGAAGCAGCATTTTGGATTTCTCTTTCTAGTTTCCTCTTCTGTGATAGCTGAGAACCACATGAGAGGATGAAAGTCACCATCTTTTAACTTTCATACAGGTTATTGGAACACCTTCTCCCTCATCTCATTTTCAAGGGGAAGTGCAGAGGAGGAGAAATATGCTCCTCCCCTTAGAAAACAGCACTTAATATTTTTCTGGTGAATAATAATTACACTGCTCCATAAGAACTGAAGCATACTATGTAGCCAAAAGTTACTCAGTCTTTAAAGTACAGGTATTCAGGCAAGGTTCTTTCACATGTATTTCTACACTATTGCTTTATACCTGTGTGAACATATTGTTGGAGTGCCAATACCTGAATGACTGAGGCTTGACTGCAGTCTGGAGAAGTCTCTTAACAGTTATTAAATCAGTGTTGTGCACCTACTCTGTTCACTTGATTTTATATTTCTGTATAAACAAATTGTGTGTATGGTGGTTATAACAGCTCATCTGCAGCAAGATTTTTATGATGAATCAGGTGGGACATTGTGATACAGCTAATGACGTGTGTGGAGACAGTTGAGAAAACTTATGTGGGTCATGGCATGTGAGTTTTAGGTTTTAATCTTTTGCCAGAACATCAGGATATAAGGAGAAAGGGAACACCAAGTGGATTTTTTTAAAGTGGATATCATTTGCAGCGGTAGTAGGCAAATGATACTGAAATGGCTGGAGGAATTTGTCTTGGGAAACTTCAGCTGTAATGGAAGGAGTTGCAATATCCTCCTATTAAACAGACAAAATGATCATCCTTGACCATAATGATTAGGGAAATAGAGATTATTCATTTCTAAAATGCCGTGCAGTTGAGGAAATCTGGTAGCGGGCTGCTTTCCTTTCCAGGCTGGATGCATGATTAAAAATACTAGGTTTCTTTGGACTTTCTGTAGAGGTCCTTGACCTTGAAGTGCTATGTGTGCTAGGAGTATAGCTGGGAGCACAAAATACTCTTCACTGTTCAGCTTCTGTTCAGAATAATCAGCTGTGGGAACTCTTTATTTCTCTGCAAAGAGCAGCTAGCAGTTGAACTCATTCTGACAAAATTATTCAGAAATTAAAGGACATTTTTCTTTTTAATCCCAGAAGAACTTGTTTCATTTTCTCTCCTGTGTGTTCTGGCAGCCCCTCTTTGGATGGGAGTGTAAAATCATCAGGAAGTCACTCTTAGGTTACTGGGTTTTTTTTGTTTTGTATTGTTTTGTAGTACTACTGTATATATGCATCAGAAACTAGTAAAAATACCTGTGAAGGGACACATGCATTTTTTGCATTACTGTTTGACATGTAAAACTAGGGGACAGTCACAATGGACATGTCAGAACCTTGACTAGTCTACAGCAGTTTTTGTTCTCCCCTGTTCCACCACATGTATGGTGAGGCACTGATAGAAAAAAATCTTGCGTTTTTGACTCAAATATAAAAATAAAAGTGCTCTGTTATATTCTGACCACTGCTTTTCTGCAGCTTTAAGATTTATACTTCAAAAAAGCTGAGATTAAGAGTTTAACAAAAGTGGCAATAGCCACATCTGAAGTGAAAGTAAAAGTCAGAACTTAATGAGTTCAAGATACAAGGTTCCAAAAATGAATTCCAGAAGACCTGGCATAAGAACACACCATCCTTTGGAAAAAAGTTTTGCCTCCAGCTGTTGTGAGAAAAAAAAAAACTGTGATCTGAAAGACAGCAAATACAATGAATTGTATTTTAAAAAGACAAAGGAATTTATCTGAATAATATCCATTCATCGGATATCTTTAGTACGTAAGAATGATGGGCATAGAATGGGTTATGGCAGTGTCCTGAAGAACAGAATCATCAGTGCCATGGAGTTAAGTATGTTACCAAGAACATATTTTACTATACCCTACCACAGAAACATGATAGACCTTACCTTTTTTTTGAATTTTATGTATCTGATAGCTTACCATGTATGAATTTTATGTATCTGATAGCTTAACAAATATTTTGAGTAAAGAGCAAATGACAATAGGCTGTGCTGCCATGTGAAGTGAGATTTGTGACAGGTTTCCAAAAAGGATTGTTTTTAAAACCAACATTGTCAGTTGTTAATATGTTCAGTAATGATGTTGGCACAGGAAAAAAAAAAGGTAAATGTTAATAAAATATAGCAAAATGAGGAGCTCGCAGAACAGATAAAGAAGTGAAGATGGAGTAATGGAAGCTTAAGTATAAACACTGGCAGATTCTTTACTTCGCAGAAATTTTTGGTGAGTTTGTTTTGTGAGGCCTCATGGTTTGTAAAGCGCGCACACACACACACACACACAAAAGTATAGTATATTAATTGTTCACAGTGGACTGAGAGTTCACTTCGTGTGGTGAAATGCAGTCTCGCAAGATACTTCCAGAAGTGAAGTACGAAAAGCTTCTTGGAACCCATCTGAAACATGATGTGCTGCTCTGATCACTCATGTTCAAGTAAGGAAAATAAAGCTGAATAAGTTCAGAAAAGGGCTACCAAGATGATCTTAAGATGATCGCAGAGGACTGCGAAGCCCTATTAAATTGGAGGAAACTAAAAGGATTTAGTTTGGTTTAGTCCATCAAAAAGGACTGAAATGGCTTGTGGTTAGCGTTTATAAATACAGTGGGGCAGGGATGAAAAGAACAGTAAAGAACATTTGCAAAAGATTAACTGGGTATAAACTGTCCGTGAATTAATTTAGGTTAGAAACCAGAAATGAATTCTTAGTCATAGAGATATGCAGGTCTGGATAAAGCCGCATGCTAGAACACATGGGCATAGATAAACTTAAATTGCTATTAAAATGGCATAACATGAACACACATGGATCTGCAATAATTTTAAGAAAAAAAAAATGAAAGCACATTCAGCCAGCAAGAACACTATAATTCCAAGGATGTTTTTATGAGGTAGGATATTTGTAATGGAAGAGATAGAGGGGATGGGGGGTGGAGAGGGAGCTGTTGAATCATTTTTGTATTCTTAAAATGAAATAGGTTGTTTATTTCACAGAACCCTGTTTATATAGCTTAACGGGACTCCCCAGACCTAGTCTTTTGTGATGATGCTAAGAAGAAAAGGCTCTAATCCTCTCAGGGCTGCTATTGATTTTTGTTGAGTGCTTGGCTTTGCTTGCATTTAGCCTACAAACCATTCAAATAGTTCATCTACATAATGAGTCTCCATTTTGTTTACCCAGGTTCTTAGAGGCAGCTCAGAAGCTGTAGTCAGTCACTGTGGGAACATAGTATCTTCAGTGATATGTTTTATCCCTGAGTCTCAGATTCAAGAATAAGTGAGCTTGAATTTGATAATATGCAGTTAGGTTTAGATTCGTAGCATTAACTGAAATTGCTTTCTTATAGCAGGTATTACTGGAATCAAGCCGATCAAAACAACACAGTTACAAAAGCAAGAAACATCTGAATAGCAATTCCAGAATGTGGGATGGGAGACATTCTAACAAGCAATAGATTCCAGTATTGTGAATGTTTGTATGTAAGCTAGCCTGTAGATTGTCTTTAAGAGATCGGAGAGAACTTTTTTCAATCCTGATTTCACTTAGCCTGTTGTATACTTCTACTTTTGAATACAGTGTCCATGTTATAAAATCTATTACTCTCCATTGTGTTTAATGAGGATTGTGTGGAATCCATGTGGATTAACCCTGGTGATTGTGAGAATTGTGGCAAATGTGTGGGCTTGTGGTGTACTTCACAGCACAGCCCTGATCTAGCTGGCTTACAAGAACAGATGAATGAAAGAATCAAAACACCTTTGTTGTTGTTGTACCACATCACGTGATCACTCTTTCTTGCTTGCTTACAAAGCTTTGATATCTACAAATAAATAGGAAGTGACAAATTTCACTGGTTTCTTTGCAAACTTGCAGATGTATTTTCTAGGCCAGCTCTGTAAAATAACAGTGTGAAGTCTGCAAATAAGTGTGAAGCTTTCATCTTTGAAAGGACATGATAAAAAAAAAAAAGGAGCAGTGCTTGAGGAGTGGAAGAAGACAATGTCACTCAGGTTTTTGTAAAGGGCAAGAAGGAATCATAGAATGCTTAAGGTTGGAAGGGACCTCTAGAGGTCATCTAGTCCAACCCCCCCTGCACACGCAGGATCACCTAGAGCACATGGCACAGGACTGCGTCCAAGTGGGTTTTGAAGATCTCCAGAGAAGACTCCATAACCTCTCTAGGCAGCCTGTTCCAGCGCTCTGTCACCCTCACTGTTAAGAAATTTTTCCTTAAGTTGCTGTGGAAGTTTTGATGCTTTAGTTTGCGGCCGTTTCCTCTAGTTTTATCAGTGGTGATGCACCCCAGGATCCCATTGGCCCTCTTGGCCACAAGAGCACACTGCTGCCTCATGGTCAACTTGTCGTCCACCATGACACCCAGGTCTTTCTTTGGAGAGCTGCTCTCCAGAAGGTCAGTCCCCAGCCTGTACTGGTGTCTGGGGTTATTCCTCCCCAGGTGCAGAACCTTGCACTATCAAGTTTCCTGAGGTGCTCTCTGACCCAATCTTCCTCTACCCAGGGCAAGTCTTCCTTTCTACAGGTTTCTTCTCTTGTTCCTAGGACCTGGGACTCTAAAGGGCTGCCCTTGGTAAACACCAAAGCAAAGAAGGCATTCAGCAACTCTGCTTTTTCTGTGTTATTCGTAACCAGGG
>NW_010581256.1:232040-245662 GCF_000705375.1 Tinamus guttatus | reverse complement strand
TCCCTGACTACGTTCCTGTATTTCTCCCAGGGGGCCTGTCCTTTTTTCCACATTCTGTATACTGCCTTCTTCTGCTTGAGCACTGCCACAAGCTCCCAGCTCATCCACGCAGGTCTCCTGCCCCCTCTGCCTGACTACTTACACACAGGGATACCCTGTTGCTAAGTGTGCTTGGAGTCCCGCTTGAAAACTAACCAGCTCTCTTGGGCCCCCCTACCTTCTAGAGCTCTAGCCCAGGGGATTCTTCTGAGGAGGTCTCTGAAGAGGCTAAAGTTGGCCCTCCTGAAATCCATGGTTGCAAGGCTACTTACAGCCCTGCTTCCTCCTCATTGGATCATGAACTCCACCAACTCATGGTCACTGCAGCCGAGGCTACCTCACTTCACATCTCCAAGGATGTGACCCAGAGAAGAAAGACCAGGGAACTACAAAGCAGTCAACCTGAACTCAGTACCTGGAAAGGTGATGGAGCACTTAGCGCTGAATACCATTTCCAAGCACATAAAGGACAAGAAGATGATCAGGAGTAGTTCACATGGATTCACCAAGGGGAAATCTTGCTTACCCAATCTGTAGTCTTCTTTGATGGAATGATGAGCTGGTAGATGAAGGGAGAGCTGTAGATGATGTCTACATTGATATCAGCAAGGCTTTTAACTGTCTCCCTTGACATCCTCATAGGCAAGCTGATGAAGTACAGGCTAGATGAGCAGACAATGACTGAACATTGTCTGAGTAGCTCAGAGAGTTTTGATCAGTGTCACAATGTCTAGTCAGAGGCCTGTAGCTAACGGTGTCCCACAAGGGTCCATACTGGATCCCATGCTGTTAATCATTGACTTGGATGAAGGGACCCTCAGCAAATTCGCTGATGGTACAAAATCAGATGGAGTGGCTGATATACCAGAGGGCTGTACTGTCATTCAGAGGAACTTTGAAAGGGACGGGCTGCAAGGAACCTCCTGAAGTACAAGAAAGGCAAGTGCCGGGACCTGCACCTAGGGAGGAATAATCCCGGCACCAATACAAACTGGGGGTTGAGCTGCTGGAGAGCAGCTCTGCAGAGAAGCACCTGGGTTTCCTGGTGGACAACAAATCAACCATGAGACAATGCATTAGGAAGAGTGCTGCCAGCAGGTGGAGAGAGATTATCTAGTCAGCCTTGGTGAGGCTGCATCTGAAGCACTGGGTGCAGTTCTGGGCTCCCCAGTACGAAAGACATAGAACTACGGGAGAGAGTCATACAGGGGGCTGATTAGGAGACTGGAGCATCTCTCATAAGAGGAAAGGCTAAGACACCTGAGCCTGCTCAGGCTGGAGAATGAGAAGATGAAGGGAGAATCTTATCAATGTGAATAAGTATCGGAAGGGAGGGTGTCAAGAGGAATAGGCCAGACTCGTTTTGGTGGCATACAGTGATAGAAAGAGAGGCAATGGCCACAAACTGAAACACAGTTCTATATGAATATGTGGAAAAACTTCTTTCCTATGAGGATGACTGAGCACTGGAACGGGTTGCCCAGAGAGGTTGCGGAGTCTTCTTCCTTGGGAACATAATCCTGGATCACATGCTTGAGCTGACTCTGCTTGAGCCAGAGCAGTTGGACTAGATGATCTGCTGAGGTCCCTTCCAATCTTAACCATTCTATGTCCTTCTGTGATGTAGCTTTCTTCTGGAGCTAGCTGCTAATAAGCCTTCCTATTCAGCGTGCCACTGGAACCAAGGACTTTTTCCAATTGTGGTGTAGCTGGATAATGCTTTGCTCATTATAGCTTTCTACAGTCAGTTAATGAGTTGAATTTCTCTATGGTCACTACATTCTCTTGGTTAGATTTATGAATTTTTGTCAGAATTTAAGGAAACAAAGGATGTCTGTTAGGCTTCACAAGAATGAAATGAGAGGGATTGACTGTTCTGACTACCCCACTTTTTCATTATGTAAAAATGATTGCAAAATGATTGCACTTGGCCATAAGCTTTTAAATGTTGAAGTGCTTATTCACTTGATAAAAAACCCTTAGGTGAGCTTTTAAAATCATTTTATTTTTCTCCTATTACAGGAAATTTTGGCTTGATGGCAGTGATTTTTAAGTGAATATTTACAGAAGGAAAAAAAGGAATACTTAAGATTTACAAAACTTCCCTCTTAACTTCTTAGCAGTTGTTTGGGATTGATTTAAAAACTAATGACAAGATGTTTTATTGATTTACCTTGGATGCTGGTGTCCATAACAAATCATTCATTTAATATGCAAATTTCTAGGATTTTTTTTTGACATCACCTTGATACACTTTCATACTTGCACACTACCTGTCCTTTGCATCACTGTTGTTATAGACACCACACCATCAGCAAATGGATGACCCATAGATACTACACCCACACACTGAGAGACCTACTACCAATTTGCTGTTTTGCACACTGCTTCAAAATGATCAGGTGTTTATTAATCCCCTCTGTGATAATCATAAGAATATTCCCCCCCAACATCCCTATAGCACTGAGGGTTCTGAGGATTCCGGGGGTTCTGGCCCTCAGTTCAGTGAATGCAGTACTTAAAAGATTTTAAATGTTTAATACTCAAAATAGGGAAAGCCATAGTTTGCTTTTAAAATGCATTCTTAGCATGCTGTGTCAAGAGCAGCAGCAAGCACTCCTGAATTGTATGACTTTTGCATTACAACATTCTACTGTTAGTTTTGTTTGTTGTTTCTTATGCAACAGCTCTAACTAATCAAATTCCTTACAGATTTGTGTTCTCTTTCTGCCCATCTGAACTCAAAATAGAAATAGACTCAAATCTTTCAAAGCAAAACGTTTTTTTCCCTCCTTCAAGAAAGTCATGAAACAGATGGCACAAATAGTTGGTTTGGAGGTGCATCAAAAAAAAAAACCCACCTCACATTATCTGTCTCCTTAGCAGCATAGCACTTAATTTACTTCTTCTCCACTTCCCCTCCCTTTCTCCTTCATAACCTCACCCTCTTTAGAGATGTCCTATTATCTGAAGAAAAAATGCTATATATTCCGGTTCTCCAAGCAAATTACAAAATCCGTTAACATATTTGTAATGCATAAATGACACTTGGGAAGGCAATTGGATAATTCGTAGCATCATTCTGGATTCTCAGCAGAGAGTGACTTTGTATCCAGCTCCATTCTCAGATTGATAGAAAAGGCATTTGTGTGTTTTAGTAGAGGCTGAGCAGCAGTCAGACTCAAGAAGCTGGGTAGTGAGAGCATATATGTACATCTGTCACATATACATCATGTAAAAAAAAAAAAACACAACTCCCAAACCAACCAGTTCTCTCACTCATTTGCTGACCTTTTTCTGGAGCAGGATTAAAAAAAAAAAAAAAGAAAGAAGTTTTACTTTGAAATGTTTGAGCCTACTTTGAGTTTGTGGACTGCTGGATTATATTTTCAGGAAATCATAGTCATATAAGCATATTAGGAACAGAGCAAGCACCCTCTGCAGGGTGTGTTCCACCCAGGAGGAATGATGGAAGGAAGGGGAAGGTTCTGCTTCCATAGCTTCATTTCTACCTCCTTGATCCTGGTAGGTGCAAGCCTTTGTTTTTGCAGGTTGGCTGGGCAAACAGAGTAGATATGCTCTGCATGGTCACATGACTGCATAACCCTCTTTTCTCAGAAAATCAGGTTTAAAAAAAATCTATTTGGCATGCCCTTTTACTATGAAATAGTTTACTGACCTCATTTTATTTGAACATTGACAAATTCAGCTAAGAGATCCTCCCTTCCCTCCAGTGAGGTGGTAGTAGCAGATATGAGCACATTCTGGCAAAAAGCTTATTCAGACTTTTAAGTTTACAAGCAGTACCACCAGAACACCTTCTAACCTGAGGCTGCTCAGGCCTGCTATTTCCAGTCCTGTTTTCAAGCTAAGAGGAATTGCTATCCAGTGGTTTAGGGCTTTGTCCTGTGTAACTGAAGTCAGTAGGTGGTTTGTCTTCAGTTTTAGTGAGACAAGCTGATACCTTTACACTTCAACTCCATGAATTTCCCATCTAATGCTAACAAGTATTGCTCTGGCTTTAGGAAGGATGAATTTCTGTCTTCTCTCTATCCCACTGATGCTTACTGATAAGAAAAAAATGTTTGTGGTGGGGGGTGGTGTAGGAAAGAAGTACATGAGGAAGGTCTCTTGGCGAGACTAATCATTTTATTTTATTATGGCACACTATCCAGGTTCAATAATATTTTCCACTTTGGTAACATCTTCTATTCATGCAAACATTAAAGCTAATTTTTAGCCTTAGAACATTTGTTTCTATGACGTGCAGAAACTAAGGAGAAAGAGAAAATCAGACATTTGGCAAAGATCATTCTCAGTCTGTCTCTGCTTCCTCTCTTTCTTTTTGAAAGTATTCTTGATATGTAAAACAGACTTTATTCCCCATGTTGTATTAATTTTTTTTTTATGTACTGAAATTTCAGAATAGTCATTATGGAAACATTTTTGTTACAATTTACAGCTGAAACAGTAGGCTATAATTAACAAACTTTGAGGAATTATTATCCAGCTGTGTTTTGGTTCATTTACTGAAGAGAGGAGATTATGTTTATATACAGCAGCCTTTATATAATTAATGTTAATTTGCATGTTAGTAAAGATAACTACTAACAAATTATTGTAGTTTAGTTCTTGTTGATTTTGTCAGAGGAGTTGAATAACTTCTTGAATAACATTCTGCTGTAATCAGTGCAAATAATTTGTCCTTAATTTAAAAACTATTAACGACTATTTTACATGAGGATTTTTAATGAAGCCAAAACATAATGATAGACGCTTAAGTGGGCTTTAGCTGCAGTTTACTGCATTTTGTTTTATAGATTACTAGCATTCTGTAAAATAAAATATGACCTGCTATTGATGAGTCATCATGAAAATGACAGATGACTTCCTGTATGGAATGCAGTTCACAATAAAAATAGGCAGCAAGACCCGCACACTCTTCCTTAGTTCACAACTTCTAATCTCTCTCCTATTCTCTGTATTAAGCAATTAATACTAAGAGTAGAGACCAATCACTGACAGGCTCCATAAATCAGCTGAAGCAGTTTTGACTAATGGAAAACAGCTCAAAAAGTTTTATGCATTGTATGCATCTGCACCTCTGCTCTTTGCAGAGGAGCGTGTGCGCAAGTATGGAAGTAACAGGTAGCAAGGAAGGGACTGGCTCACTGATTCTGACCACAAATTTATAATGCCTATGCAGACTGCAGTCTTCAGATCAGGGGATCAATTCTCTTAAGAAATTATCTTTGTTCAGATAGATCATAATATTGATCCTTTTCATTACAACAAACATCCATCCTTTATTATTATTATAAATTGTTGTTACTGCCCACCTATACAGGTCACCAACAAACTGTTCAAAGAAAGAGATTCTTTGTCTAGACCATGTATGTTTCCACATGGAACAAGTAAAGATCACGGCAGACAGCAGGTGCAGAGTAAATTGTATGGCAGTAGAATTAGTGAATTACATGTCATTCCTTTACTGACTTTGACCCCTGCTGAGTGAACAAATGTAGGTTAATGTGTTGAGGTCTGTTGCCTTTTGGGCACCAGCAGAAAAGTTTGGTAAGTTCCATTTACTCAAGAATGTGCAGTTCTCTTAATGCCAGTTAAGGGAGGAAGCCACAGGCACTCACTCATAGAGGAGTGCTCTGCTGATCTAAGCATAGAAGCCTATTTTGTCTTACAGAATGTATACTGCTACTGTTGAGAAATAAGGGATCTAGATCCAATCTCAGAGCAGCTCATCAGCTTCAAAAAACATATACTAGGCATATCCATCTGAAAACCATTAAGGGACAGTAAACATTGGACTGCTGTAGGTAAAAATATACAGAGAATGAATCTTTATTTAAGTATAATGTTTTTACAAAACTTTTTAGAGGTTTCTTACAGCTCTTTGTATTCGATATACATCACATATGATGGTACAAGTCTACTTTGCTTTGTTGCAATATTTTACATACTTCAGTTGTCAGTATTAATTAACTTCAAGCCAACAAAAAATGCTTGAATTACCATCTTTTAAAAATATATTTGCAGGAAGATGACTCTGTACTTTCATTCACAGGAAGAAACCGAGTGTCCTTCATCTCTCTCTGTTATCAAAGAGAGGACAAGAGGTGAAAATCTAGAGGATGATTTCTTCCCAGCTGATGATCTGTCTTCTGATGAAGAATATTATATCGAAGAAAGCAAAGCAACCCATTTCAAGAAATCAGGCATGAGGCGCATAGACGATATCAAAAAGGCATTTTCAAGGGAAAATATCCAAAAGACAAGACAAAATTTTAGAAAGAAAGTAAATAGGCTTCGAACTAGAATAGTGACCCCTGAAAGGAGAGAGAGGATCAGGCAGTCAGGGGAGAGACTGAAGCAATCTGGGATAAGGTTCAAGAAAACCATTTCACAAGCTGCCCCAATGAAGGAGACATTCAAGATCCATAAAAAAAATAAAGAACGAGCAGTAGCTGAAGGTCAGGAGGGAATTCAGGAAGGCGATATGCGCATAGCTTCTGAAACTGCAGCAGCAGAGCCCTTCACTGAAGAGATCTCTTATACAGAAGTGACTACTAAGATAAAGAAGGACAAGAGCAGTGGAACAAAAGGTGTTTCAGAATCAGCTGAAAAAGTAGAGGGAATCCCAGAAATCAGCTTTAAGCAGGAAGGAAAAGAAGGAGGAGGAGGTGATAATGTCCCTCTATTAGACTTAAAACAATCAGCATAAGAAATCAATTAACATATGTACCATACTCTCTGTACTGAACAGGAGAGAACACTACAGATTCAGCTTTAGCAAAATGGGTGATGTTTTATTATACCAGAAAATATATGGGTGTTGTTCTGTCATTTACATTTGTGTCTGTAGTGTTCTCTTCCTAATGAAAAGACAAGAAATAATGCAAGTTTTAGAAAGGGGCTCCCACTTTCTTGATGTGTACCAATAGCTATCCTTATCCCCAAAGGAAGTTATGATTGTACATAAAAGAGAGATGGAAACCTGCTGTATTTTTAAGATTGATTTAGTATTCACTTGAAAACCTAATATTCTCTGTTTTATGTGCAACAGTATAAAAACATTTCCATTATCTTACTAAATTTTCTATACAGAAAACAATCAATAATCAAAGTATTACTTTGTATTAGCAGAAGGAAGAACTACAAAAGGTTCCTATTCTGCTATAAATATCTTTTCTTTCATGGGCTTTCACTGACACAGCAGTAGAAAGAAATTTCTGCTTTATCCAGAGTGTGACAAAATGAAGCAGAAATGATCCTATGATGGTTTTTTGGGGAAATATTTGTTTGTTTGTTTTCTCAGTGGAAAAGAGAAGTCTTTGAACGGAATAAAGATTGTTTCCAGAGCTCTGAAAGAGGAAGGAATGATGGAGTTTAGCAAGGCATTCTCTGCTCTTATGGAACAAGATTAAACAAGCAGAAGCCAAATTAAATATGGAATAGCAGCAGAAAAAGAGAATTAGTAATCATTATCAGGTTTTGGAAAGACCAGGACATGATCATATGAAAGACAGGGATATAAGTAAGTAGAAATGAGTAAGATGAAAATATAAGTTGTGGATGAGTAGAGAGAGGGAAATATAAGAATATTACAACTGAAGTTTGATTCATTTTCTTGAGATCTTTGTAAGAATTGATTTTTACTCCATAAAGAGGATAAAAATTCGTGAGTGTATATGGCAAGATGAAAATTGTTTTTTTTTTCCCATTCTCTGTTTTTTCTGAGATTCACTGCAATTAAAACCTATTGTACAAAGTTGGAAGTACAAAGCCAGTCCATAATCCAGGTCTTTATTTCATTATAATCATTATTGCCAACTAGCCAGAATAACAGGGATCATTAGACAGACATCCTTTGCAATATGGAATGTTGTTTATTTGCAATACTGAGGAGCCAGTGCCCTGAAATCAGATACGTTGTAAACAAAGCCACTATGCTGACATGAGAAGCAGGACTGCATTGCTTTCTTCATACTTAAATGAACTTGTCTTCAAAGCACTTATTTAAGACAAAGTTAGGCAGTACTATTTGTGAGAAACTTACACAATAATACCAAAATCTTGTATAATTGTATTTAATTGTATTTAATATCTCAGATTCATT
Source organism: Tinamus guttatus (assembly GCF_000705375.1). The sequence goes on along the minus strand of NW_010581256.1, from coordinate 237,492 downwards.
TAACAGCAAAACATAACTGATTATCTATATAATGAATCCCAGATATAATCTATCTGTCTATCTATAATCTATAATATAAATATGATTAGTCTGATTTCACATATGTTTGCCTATTCTTTCATTTGGTCTGGTGCACCTGGTATCTGAGGTGGAAATAGAGTTAGCAACAGTAACGAAGAAAGACTGTTCTGGAATGGTTAATGTCAATGTCAATGATATACCCAATTAATTTAATGCTGACACATTGGAAGGAGCAACTCCACTAAATAGAAGGATAAGACAGAGAAAGGGAGGGAGGGAAGGAGAGGAAAACATTTGTTTCAACAGTAAATTGGACATATTTGCTTTATTGTAATTACAGGTAGAAAGAAAAAAAAAAGTTTTGTTTATGGGATAGACGGGAGGGATGCGATTACCACTTAACAGAAGACAGTTGCTGGAAGCCAGGTAACTTCATCTTCCTGTTGTTTACAGCACTGTAGTTACCTTAGATAAAACAGTGAAACATTTGTCTGTTTTTTATTTGTTTTTGGTTTTTTTTCAGTACAACCTGTATTTTATTCTGCAATATTTGAGGCTTTCCTGAATTAATAAACAAGAATTCACTACTGAAGTAAAAAAATCTGATAGATAATTACTTTCCTCTATGAATACATGTTAGAACCTTTTCAAATAATTTATTTTTTTGCATTTGAATACTGCAGGACACTAAGAGATACAATGTAATTGCCTGTAGTTTGCTTTTAATAGTATTTAATTTTCTCATTTTACTCAACAAAGAAGTGATGCAGTTTTCATGGAGTTTGTCAGATAGCACTACATGCAAGCTCAAATACGTATTTTTACATATAAAATATAATCAAATAAAAACACATATCAAATATGTATTTTTAATGATTCTATCTATTATCAATCAACCAGAGAATGACCTTTTGATTTTACCTTCTTCAATCAGAGAATGTCCTGTTTTCATAGCAAGTAGCAATTCTTCAGGTGTAGCGGAGTATTTCAACACTTCCCATTTAATAGCTCTTATCAATGTTACAGAGTCGAATCCTATATGTACTAAGAGATCAAATTTAACTCTATACATGCGAGGCAGGGAAAAAATATGTTGGGTTAAAACCTCATTTTCCATACAATGGCACAGCCTTTTTTTGCTTGAAGTCTCTCATCTTTTTCATACTTTCAAGAAGTAATGATCCTGAATCCAATCCTGCAACTTTCTCACAAACAAAATTCTCAATGAAATCAGTAGATGTTCAGCTGTGCTGCTCGGAGGTCTGGTGTATACTTTCTGAACAGGTGGTTTCTTGTGGTAAGATTATCTCTCCTGAGCTGTGTGTGAAGCAAGTTCTGATCTCAGTTCCATGTCAGAAAGCTGCCTATTCCGTCTTCCAAGAACAAATCTGCCACTTTATGCTGAGTGTGAATTTCAGACCTCCTCATGTATACTCCTGCAGTTGCTAACTGCAGAGTATAAGTAGTCATGGGGAAGCCAGTCTAAACAAACAAGAAAATTGTGTTCACAATGAGAAAAAAAGTGATTAACAAAGAAGTCACCGCATGTCGTTCTTTCACAACATCCAACTATATGTTCTGTTGCTTTGAACTAGATCCAGGGAAAAGCATTTTTTTCTGCCAATAGCTGTGTTGTAATCTATATTGTACCAATATTCTAATATTGGCAACATCCAAGAATAACTTCAACCACTTCCAGGTAAATTTATGTCTCCAAACTAGTGTTAAATACAGAATAAAAAGCACTTTGATGTTGTCAGAATCAGGCAATGAAAAAATGTCAATAGAATATCAATATCAATAGAATATCAATATATAGATATCAATAGAATATCAATATAGAATATCAACATAGAATATCAATATCAATAGAAGCAATCCAGTGTTCAGATGTGCTTCCCTTCTCTCCAGAGGAGAGCTTAAAATTTTTCTCATTAATAAGTGAATGCGGGCACGTCTTCTTTATGAAGGAATGAAGATTTAAAATGAGTTAATAAGTGCAAAGGCCACCATCTGTGAAAAGATAAATTTGCCTGTTTGTAATCTGCATGAACAAGCGACAATTTAATGCAGCAATAGTATTCATTTTTAAAATTACTCTGCAAATTTATAAATGTAAAATCAAAGGCAGTGTGAATTTAGGATACATGCTACCACCTCATGCCTCCCAGCAGGAACTCCAGCATGATGCTCACTTCTATATTGATCCCGACATATCTTTAAGCCAGTGGCAGGATATCAATGAAAGATCATAGAATCATAGAATCATTATTAGCATTGTATTATTAGTGTATTAAAAGACCAACAGGATCCTGGCCTGCATCAGGAGCAGTGTTACCAGCAAGTCGATGGAGGCGATCCTCCCACTCTACTCAGCACTGGTGAGGCCACACCTGGTGTACTGTGTGCAGTTCTGGGCTCCCCAGTACAAGAGGAAGGTGGAGCTTCTAGAACGGGTCCAGTGTAGAGCCACAAAGATGCGTAAGGGACTGGCGCATCTGTTGTATGAGGAAAGAGCATCTATCTTATGAGGAAAGACTAAGTGAGCTGGGCCTGATAGCCTAGAGAAGACTGACAGGAGATCTGATCAACATGTACAAGTACCTGAAGGGTGATTGTAGGGAGGATGGGGCCAAACTCTTCTCGGTGGTGGCCAGTGACAGGAAAAGGGGTAATGGGTGCAAGTTAAAACACAGGAAGTTCCATCTCCACGTGAGGAAGAACTTCCTTACTGTGAGGGTGATAGAGCCCTGGAACAGGCTGCCCAGAGAGGTTGTGGAGTCTCCTGTTTTGGAGAGAAAACTCACCTGGATGCGACTCTGTGCCATGCGCTCTAGATGTGCCTGCTTAAGCAGGGGTTGGACTAGCTGATCTCTAGAGGCCCCTTCCAACCTTAACCATTCTGTGATTCTGTGATTATGGTTGGCAAAGACCTTCAAGATCATCAAGCCCAACCATAAGGCCATCACCACTATGCCTGATATCATCTGGCAAATTTGCCAAGGGTGCACTCAATCCCCTCATCCACACCATTGATAAAGATATTAAAGACCAGCCCCAACACTTGTCCCTGAAGAACACCACTTGGGACTGGTCACCAGCTGGATTTAGCTCCATTCATGATCACTGTCTGGGACCGGCCATCCAGCCAGTTCTTCACCCAGCAAAGAGTCCACCCGTCTAAGCCATCAGCTGCCAGCTTCTCCAGGAGAATACGGTGTGAAATACAGATGTCAAGAAGCCTTGACAGAAAAGAGGGTAGGAGAAACCTATGAAGATGATAATAGATGGAAAAAAACAGAGGGGGAGAGACCTTTGTCTTGCTCTTTGCTTCCTTCTGCTTCTTCAGTTAGAGCTCTACATTTTTTCCACCTCTCCTTCTTTGCTGAATGGCACGATTGCAGCTATGAAGGCCAAGTTGCCTCCTGCATTTTTCCCTGTTAATATCTGCTCCAGTGGTAGGAGTGCTTCAAAACTGGCAGTTGTCTCATTGGGTGCTTATCCAAATCTATTCAAAATAAAATATTCACTTGTAGTGAGGATGGGAGGGAAAAAGACTGAAACACACAGCAACAGAGGCTTGCTGAACACTCCAGACTACTTCAATCTATGTTTGAAGGTATCTTTTGAAAAATAGGGAATAGTTCTTAGCAAAAGCTACAGCTGGCAAGATTCAGATGGTTTTGAGATGAGTTAGTGACCAGTCTTTGTAACCTACAGAGGAGTGAAATCAATCCCCATTCCAGGGAAGTTAGCACATGGCAAAAGTTTAACAGTGCACTTAATGTCAGCTTTGCCTAGGTGATGACCATGGCAGTTATTCAGCACTCCACAACTAGCTTTTAAGCATTTAGCCATCCAAATGCTGACCTCTGCAGCAGCTGCCATTGAATACAGTACAAAGCTTTAAAAGCTGTGTTGGGGCCGGGGGGGTTACTTGCTCAGTTTGAAGCAGGCTGACTATGGGCTGCACTGTTTTATTCAGACATGCTATTGTGCCTCTGGGGCTTCTGAAACCAAGCAGAATAGCATCTGCTCTTCTCTAGTGGAGCATATCCCAAATTCCTTTCCCTGTGAAAGATTTTTTTTCTGATGGATGGACACTCTTCCCTCTTCCCAACCCTTTCAGTATTTTCTGCCTCTTAGAACATTTTGTGAAATCCCTGAGGGCAAACAGGACATTTCCTCAGGGGAAAATATCCTGATGACCATATTATTACACTCAGTGATGCTCCTTACCTTCGGTGCCGACTCAACCAAATTACTGTTTCTGTGGTCCCAGTCTGCTTCATCAAGGAAAAAGCCATGTATATAAACTCCACCAATGTCAGCAAGAAGAGGGCAAAGTACATCATCTTTCTTCTTTTTGGTACCTCATTGTGCAAAACAACACTGTCAAGTGCCCATCCTTTTGCCAAATTCATGTGAGTGTCTCTTGCTTCATTGCAGTTAGGAAACCGTAAGGAGATCAAATATTACAGAGAGGTTTTTTTCTTAAAAAATGAATTTATGCATTTCCATCTTTTATTTCCTAAGTAATTGTGACATCAGCAACATAAAATCCTCACCTGATCGAATTTTCTCTAAATTTCAACACTAAATTCAGCAATGTGAACGCAATGCTTTCCTGCACTGTCCAAGTAAAATGCTTTCTTATGTACTTGTGCATGGGTGTATATGGGTGTAACTGCCAGATTAATGTGACTTGTAAGGTTCCTAATACAGGAATGAAAAAAAAAAAACCCAAAACCCACAAAGAGCTCTGATGCTTCATGTGCTGTTTTGCTTATTTTTTCTTATGATCCAATAAGGAGGAGGCAGGGCTGTAAGTAGCCTTGCAACTACGGACTTCAGGAGGGCCAACTTTAGCCTCTTCAGAGACCTCCTCAAAAGAATCCCATGGGCTAGAGCTCTAGAAGGTAGGGGGGCCCAAGAGAGCTGGTTAGTATTCAAGCAGCACTTCCTCCATGCCCAGCAACAGTGCATGCTTGTGTGTAAGAAGTCAGGCAGAGGGAGCAGAAGACCTGCATGGATGAGCAAGGAGCTTGTGACAATACTCAAGCAGAAGGCAGCGGTATACAGAATGTGGAAAAGGAACAGGCCCTCTGGGAGAAATACAGGAACGTTGTCAGGGAATGCAGAGATGCGACAAGGAAAGCTAAGGCACGTGTGGAACGCAATCTGGCAAGGGATGTTAAAAATAACAGGAAAAACTTCTTCAAATATATTAACAGCAAAAGGAAGATCAGGCAAAACATGGGTCCGCTGGTGAATGTGGTGGGCACCCTGGTTACGAATAACACAGAAAAAGCAGAGTTGCTCAATGCCTTCTTTGCTTTGGTGTTTACCAAGGGCAGCCCTTTAGAGCCCCAGGCCCTAGGGACAACAGAAGAAGCCTGGAGAGAGGAAGACTTGCCCTGGGTAGAGAAAG
>NW_010581256.1:172012-231226 GCF_000705375.1 Tinamus guttatus | reverse complement strand
CTCAGCCCTGGTGAGGCCACATCTGGAGTATTGTGTCCAGTTCTGGGCTCCACAGTACAAGAGGGATGTGGAGCTGCTGGAAGGAGTTCAGCACTGGGCTACGGGGATGGTCAGGGGCCTGGAATATCTGCCCTCTGAGGAGAGGCTGAGGGAGCTGGGCCTGGTCAGCCTGGAGCAGGGAAGGCTGAGGGGACCTGATCAGTGTCTAATAAGTACCTCAAGGGAGGCAGTGAGGAGGATGGTGCTGGTCTCTTTTCACTGGTGGCCACCGACAGAGTTAGAGGAAACGGCCACAAACTGAAGCACCAGAAGTTCCACAGGAACTTAAGGAAGGATTTCTTAACAGTGAGGGTGACAGCACTGGAACATGTTGCTAAGAAAGGCTGTGGAGTCTCCTTCTCTGGAGATCTTCAAAACCCACTTGGATGCAGTCCTGTGCCACGTGCTCTAGGTGACCCTGCGTGTGCCGGGGGGTTGGACTAGATGACCTCTAGAGGTCCCTTCCTTAAGCATTCTATGATTATTTCAAAATTGTAAAAATAATTTGCAGCTGACAAATCCCAAAGTATTTTACAGAACACAAAGTAAAAACTTGAATCATAATCAAGTACTGAAATACCTCTGGTGCAACATAGCTGTTGCTCACTACAAATTTTTAATATATGAGAATAATGTAGTACAATGTAGTTGTATATTTTTATCTTGTTTTGTTGTTTTTGTTCATTTGTTTTGGTGTAATTGTAGACACCACCAAGTTAAGCGCACAGCAACACAGAATCAATTTCACTTTCTGTTCTAAAGAGCTACACTTTCAAGATATGACTGCAAGCTACCACAAGACAAATTATGTTGCGACTATCCTCTCTCATACATGTTCATACACATGCATGCTATAGTAATGTGAAGCAATTTAGTCAAAAGAGATGGAAAGACAGACTTTGCAGTTCCACCAAATGTACTGTGGAAGTCCCTATTTTGCCTTATGCTGGCTTGCTTAGCCATGAGATGAATGAATAACCCACAAAATTTGAAGATGCACAAGTAGGGTGCACTTACAGGGAAGGAGAATCAGAAAGGCAGAAGTTTCAGGACAGATTTCAGAACAGAGTAAGAGCATCTGGTGAAAGAGAATATATATTTTCCTACATGGGGAAAAATAAAATGGAGTAGATTAGAGATCCAATATTGTGCCAGGGGTATAACCAGGAGCAATGAGGGAATTTAAAGTTGAATACTGGAGCCTGTGAAATGAACAGCCTTTTTTTCTCTTTCATATTAATAGCAGAAGAGGCTGAACTATGTACATTTCAATGCCAAATGAAGGGAAAATAGTCACATGCTGGAACATCAGCACCTTGGTCTAACTAAATGCAGGGGTCAGATTCTGCCTGACAGCTTGATTACAGGTGCTTAATATTTCTTAGCTACTATATATCCTTCAAATTACAAGAACATGAGATGGAGCTCAAATAGTGCAGTTAACTAACATTGTTTGCTTCTTGCTCATATCAGCCCAGAGATACTAGGAAAACTATTTTAAAGAGGTTTTGTGATAGCAAAGAATTATATTTGCATGTGAAGTAGTTGAGAGCTCAAGCCAAGGGAGATATGATTAAAGGCCAAGTTCTTTTATCAGAAATGCAATTAGAAAAAAAGAGAATCTGTGGGGTTAATTTCTGCAATTTTAATTTGTAGAAACATGCTACTACCAATATTCGAAAATAAAGCATTCAGTACCAGAAGAACCCATAGAGTTACCAGATGCCAGATACAGTAAAATAATAAACAAAAGAGAAGTCCAAAGATGACAAGATAGAGGAATGACTGTGTTAAGGGATTCAATTCAAAGATGTTGTGCAAACACTGGAATAAAAGTAAGCTCATAGTTGTGCACTGCCTTCAGGAACAAGATTCAGACAGCAGACACTTCAGAGGTGGAAGGACCTACTCACTGTCTGCAATGGAACTTATAAGGCTCACCTGCTCATTGTAATGAATCCTAGACAGTGTTTCAAGACTACAGCTTACAGCTGGGATTCAGCTGGGTATCCCAGAGAACGTGAATGGCACAGTAAATAGTAGGAAAAAAATCAAGTGGCTTGAGGTGCTGCTACAGTGGCAACAGTCTGGTCATTCCCAGAATCCTGCTGTGGAAGACATAAATGATCACTTGCCATGACATTCACTTCAGTTTCTGATAGCCTCTAACTTTGTTTATTCATTGTTTTAGAGACTGCAAAATCTAGGAAAATTATTTATTCTTTATTTACCACCATTATCCCAATCTGTCTCTGGTTGGCTCACTGCAGGTGGCTGAGCTAGCCTAAAGCTTTGTTCCTTTGCTCCTAATAACCCATAAAAAACACTGCTTCTTGTGAGGAAGAATCAGACATCCATGGAAGCAATGACAAGAAATATACAAATCAGTCTAATCTATTGCTTCCACAGTCACATGGTCTTTTTCACCTTTCTTCGGAGGCTTCTCATTTGCCACTTATTTATTTATTTTTTACAATGAGTAAAATATTTCAGGGTTACTATTGAATTAAGTAGACAGTGAGGAATGCAGGCACTGCATTTCATATTCTTACCAGTATTTTCTGTGGCATCTAAAGGTCTTAGGAATAGGCTGTGGGTTCATTATGCTGAACACTACATGAAACAACCAGGAAGTTCTGCCTCAAAGGGCTTCAAATCCAGCCAGGACAAATCCAGCGAGTAGATGCAGAGATACCAAAAGAAGGATACAATAAAGACACAATATGACAGGATTGCCACAGTAGGAAACTAGGAGGTAGAAGTGATGTATGAATAGTTTTGGCTCTTTTGAGAACAAAATACAGTAACAACAGGTTAACTTGCAGCAGAGAAAATTCAAAGCACTTCTTGTTTTGCTCACCTCCATTATATTGGCACAGTGAGAACCACATGTCTTTTACATATAAGCCTGAGCCTGCTCTAATTTATACCAGTATAAGCAGAGATCAACTTCTGTGAATTCACTGAATTTGAACCAGCGCAGAACCAGTCCAAGAGAAGGCAGAGTTAGGACCTGTATATTTTTATTATTATTATTATTGCTGAAGCACCTCATTCTCCCAATGCTATAAATCTGCTTCACTGTGAAGTGCTATTCTTGGCATTTATCCGTGTCTATGACTATAGAGAATGAGATTGCCTAAAGCAAGCAGGTAAATTACAAGTTTCTCAGGAACTACATTTTGTCTCACAAATGAGGATTTTTCTGACAATTTCTCAGCTCTTATAAACAAGCCATCAGATGAGGAGTAACATCTCCCCAATATTGCTTGAGTAGATGAAAAACCATTTTCTTAATGCATGAAACACTGATTTTAAATGCTTACCAATAGGATTGTGTGGGAAAACAGAGAGGAACAGGCAATAACCAAGAGGCCCCACCACCTCTTCTCCATCAGATTTTCTCTTCTTATGGTCTTCCCAGGTGATCCTTATATCCTCACTTCTCTACCTTTACCACAACCTTCCCAGGTGCTGTTTATAATCTCACCAAGTGTTCCTTTTTAAGCTCTAATGGTTGGCCTCAGAAAATCCTTTTATCCATCAAGCAATCAGCATTATTACTTTCTTTCCTGGCCAACCTTTCCTCCTATTCCTATTCTTACAGGATTGTTATCCAAAAATTGAAAATCTGACTTTATTCAGATAAATTTCTTGTAGAATGAGCCACTCCCACAGCCTGGATCATTGCAAAGTGTGACTATAAAAGTAACCTTATAATTCTTAAGTTTGTGATTGTGAGCACAAAAGAATGTTTAAATCATGTAAACAGTGTCATTCTGGAATTCTTCTGTGCATGTTATGTATTTAGGAGCTTTAGAACTGTGTTATGAAGCATTTAATTTCTGTATTTCTGGCAGCTTTCTCACTTACTATGGTCTATTAAATCACAGCTTGTCTGGGGATGCTTTACTTTGATTGTTTTGCAGCTTTTTTTAAGAATCAGATGTATGGATTCAAAAAAAAAAAAAAAGAGAGAGAAAAAGAAAGAAAAGGTACCCAATCTGGGCTGACTGAATTTCAGAACTGACACAATCCTAAATCACAAGCAAAACTAACTAAAATGGCCCTGAACTGTCAGCGCTTGCTTACTTATAGTGAAAAAGCAAACACCAACAAAACTAAAAGCTTACTAGAGTTGTACCTAGTCATTACAACAATTACAACATTACAACCATTAGTCATTACTATCATTACAACAGTTTCTTAGTGCCACAATGAACATCTTGTTGACAAATCACATACGGAAGCATAATTATTTTATTAAAAGGACAACTTTTTTTCTTGGCAAACTTCATATAGTCAGGCATTCTATGAGCACTCTTCCGCACTACGAAGTTGTATGAGTTGACAACCGATTCAGACAGAAGAGATGAATATTCCCACTGATGGACTAATGAAGAGCTTACTACTGAAAACGACAAATTGCACCAACTCTGATGATGTCACAGAAATGCAATGGCGATACTTTGGGTACTCTCACCAGCAGCAAGATAGCAAAGCGGAAATTCTTTGGAGGCAGGGTGGTCTCGCTTCGCTAAAATTTGCAACAATACCAAACTCACTAAAAACTGATACCTTTGCAAAACTTGCCTCAGTGATGCAGGACAATGGTACAAAGAGTAGATACTCTTATGGATCTTGCTCGAAAGTTCTGGAAAGATTACCTTGCAAGGATAATTTTAACAGTCATGTACATCTCCCCTATGGGTTTGAAGGACAAAGTCTACTATGGATGAGTTAAGCAGGGATCAAGAATAACCTCTGACCAGCTCCTCTGGCTGAACCATGAGTATTCCTCCACCTCCAACTCCTGGGATGCTGCGCTAAAGTTACTCTTTATAAGATTGAAAGTCCCCTGTACATTCAAGGAGAAGAAATATGATAGCATTTGTCAACTCCTTGCAAGATTGAGAGCCCCCTGTGCACTCTGGGTGAAGAAACACTGCATTTTACTGAGACAAGCAGTGTACGGCATTTAATCGGGCCAGTTAATGGTGAATGTGGTTATCACTGTTGAACTGGTGAATCAAATCAACTAAATAAAGCCCAGTGGTATTTGTTCCTCTGAATTATTTTACTCTCTCCTTTAATGAGCTATCGCAACACCCACCAGTAGTCTTACTGCCGTTGTTGCTTTTTTTCTCTCCTAGGCAGCTGTTCCAGCTAACATTTGCATTGCTAACAAGTATTAAGATTAAAATACAACTTTAAAATAGCTCTCTGCTAAGGTTCCACAGAAACCTGTTGGCTGGATACTCTCAGAATGACTCACTTCCGCAATTTACCATTCCCATTCCACTTCTGTGAATCATAAAAGGCTTTGAAGTATACAGTGGATAGCTGTACATAGCAGCTATGTATCATCTAGGTATGTATACTTTACTTCTTTCAACTCTATTCTCAGCTATTCCTTTTTTTGTGTGTGTGTTTCATTTTTCACCAACCTACAGCTACAGGCTAGAGGCTGTGTTTTTATATCTCCCTGCAAATCAGGCCTGGCACAATTATTGGGTAGAAAAATAACAATCCCCTTCCAAATCCCTTCTTCCCATGTCAAAAATTTTCAAATTTATTTTTTACTTAAAGGAGCATTTATAAATGAATGAAAAGCAGATTATTGCAATGGAGGAGGGGAAAAAGGAGAAAAACACTCAAAAGTACAAAATTGTATTAAACCCACTTCCATACTATAATCATAACTAGAGAAAGAATTCTGTAATTTCAGTGATAGTATTTTGGATTAGTAAAAATCGCTTTGTAGGTTTTGAAGTAAATTTTTCCTAAAAATGTATCCTAACGTTATACTAAAAATCATATTTAGATGGCACTTGAAATTCTTACAGGGTGTTATTTAAGTATAATGTGGGTCTTACAAAGTAAAAGATCAATCTCTCAGTCTTACCTGTGTATTAAAGAATCCAACCACCCAGAACTGCTTTGGTTGGCCATTCCAGCAACCAGCTGCTGAACTGTTGGTTCCTTCGAACAACAGCTTTGGAATTTACATATATATATATCATCTAAAGCATCTTGCAATTCTTCTGACATACTTATGGCTCCTGGAAGATGAGTAAAATATTCAAAATGAGCTTTTCCAAAGTTTGCAAAGGTAACTAAAACTTCCAAATGACATTCTGAATATAATAAACCCTCTTTTGTTGTGTCTTAATTGCACACATGTTAAACTGAACTCTTATCAGTTTGCAATTAATCTGCACAAACACTTAAGATGATTCAAAGCAAGATGTAACAATAAAAAAAGGCATTTCTTTTGTAATTTTGACTGGAAATAAAGTTATTTTTGAAAACAACTCCTTCTCCCTCACACCCATTATATTGACACTGTACTTCAAATCTGATCAGTCATCTAGAAATACTTTTTTTTTAATGTATTAGAAATACATATTAGAAATACATTTTAAAACTCGTCAGTAGCCTAAGCATGTCCTGAGAAAAAATATATTCATGAAAATCACTGCTATTAATTATATCTTTGTGCATTTCCATTATTTACATCTCCCAGTAGGAAAAAGGCAAAATAAAGCAAGAGGAAAGAATTTTCTTTTTGGTAGTGGCTGTGCATACCCACATACAATGAGTAGTACAGTTGACACCATTTAAATCTTGACTAAATATTTATTTCTTCATAATCAGTGATTTTTCTCTGACACCATTCAGTGAGCCAGAAGTTTTCACATCTTACTCATCTGTAAATAGTACAGACTGGCAAATTGTCCACGGCCCATGATGTCTTCTATATTCCAACTAAAGTGTTTTAAATTACAGAAACTGCTCTGATAGCTCCCATTTTGATTAAATGCTCATGTCATACAAATGTTCTGTACATCACTGTACATACAACTGTTGTAATTGCTGCAAGGATATACGGTAGCAAGTGGTAGTTCCCACCATACTGCATGTAAAGGAAAGAGAAGTGGTCTGTGTGACTGCAAGCAAGATCTGCCATGACCCACCCAAACATATGTGTACGGAAACATGGCTTGGAATAAGTAAGTATATCAAATCTCTTCCTTTCATTGTGGTTGACTGGTCCTCAACTCGAGTTAAGGAGAAAAATACCCAGAAATCAAACACCATCTTTTAATTTAGAGAAATGTGGTAGGTAAACACTCGTACAATAGTGTCTGCAAATCTGGACTCCACACTGTATCTTAATGGCAAATAGATTTCATTTTCTCCTAGTTGATGACGGACTGTTCTCTTGAACACTGGGCTATCTGTTGATATGCATGCTGTTACTGACCAAGGCCATAGAGCTTTTGTATAACCTTGGCCTGGCATTGTTTGCTGGGATAGAAAAGGGAGGCAGCCACATTTCATGCAGACCCTTGTCAGCTGTCCTGTAGACTCAACAACCCACTTAGCAGCTGCCAAGGAGAACATGAATCATCCTGGCATAGCTTGAGTATGATGAGAAGAATACAGGAAAAACTGTACTGGAGGGACAGATCAATAAGGACAAGGAAGGGGCAAGATCAGGCTTCATACCATGCGTTGCGCATCCATGGTTTAACTATGGAGCTCTGATATGTCTATGTTTTTTTCAGTTCTGTTATATTTATAGCTTTACTATGCTTTTAGCTTTGCTATAATCACCTGTCTCTAATAAATTCTTATACTTGACAAATAATGATCTCTCAAATTCAGTGCGATTAATCCTAGAATCTAAAAGAATCCCAGACACCCCTCTATTGGCACATCACATCCCCTCAGGATGTCTTCCTATGATGACTCAGAGCAGCTGTTGAGGTTCCTAAAACAAACTGTTTTTAAGGATGAGGTATGTTCACAGTTTTGGCCTTGGCCACAAAGCTGCATATGTATTCACAGTGAGTGGGCATCATCTCTGGCAATAAGGACATAGTGATGTACTTCAGCACCACAACACAGTAAATAACACGCGGGATAATGAAATGCATTTCTGCAGCTAAACTACTACTTTGACAAAAGTAAAAGAATGGTCATAAATTAAATTAATATCACTTGGGAAGAATAATGGAATAATTCTGGAGAAAGATGATAAATATTTTTTAAAAATGCATTTGGTATGTTGAATGAAGAGTACAACCTCATGCATTTCTTACATTTAACTTCTAATAAAATCAAAGCATTGGTTACCATGTAAGAACATGGAATGTCCTATAAACTTAACATGGTAGGCTTGAGCATTCCATGAATCAGACAGGCCAGCTGTTTATAACTTGGCTGCTTTGGGATTTACTTTGCAGTGTTCCTTTTCTGAAATGGAATAAAGTTCATATGAACTTAGACAAAAAGTTAGTTCAGTCTTTGGGGCATACTAATGCTTCCAAAATAGTATGTAGCCATACTGTTACCACATAATCTTACTGTTTCCACATTATATACAGTTTTGAAATTATAATTCCATTTTTCTTTTTATTCTCTCATTTCCAGAACACATGTAAATCTATCCAAATGCTGTGTAGATAATAAGCCAAATAAGCCACTATTTTTTAACTAGTGGTTTTAGGATCATTAAGATAACTAGTTTTTATTGCTAATTAAGTGTCAAAATCATGTATCGTAATTTTAAATTGTCCGATTATGTGTTTTAAGGTTACTCATTCAATAGATGTAAAACTTTGTATGGTCGTTATCAGCACTTGTATTATTTCACGCAGTAGCTCCTTTTCAGTATTTAGGTCACTGGAGAGGTCATCACTGCTGCTTTTTGATTTATGTAAAGTTCTATATTATTTCCAACTGTGAAATCAATTCTGTCCAATCAATAAGTAATTAAAACAGAATTAGTAGTTGTGACATTACAGAGAGTATAAAGCACAACTACAGTCTTAATTATTATAATCTGATCCCCCAAAAGTATCCCTCTGGGCATCAAAGTCTGTTGGTAGAGATTCAGGCTTGTGGGATACGGTTGCCATTACATATACTGGAGAGATCCTGAATATCCTCACCCTTCCTGAAAGCTGAACATTGCTTAACCTGTCCTCTGGATAGATAAAACTACGTCTGCTAATTCCCTCAAATCACTCATATTCAGCTGCACACAGATTCTCACTGAGGAGGGCATCAAATTAAATAGTTTTGAACATACTCAGAAAGCAATAAGCATACGACAAAGTGTCTACTCATATTCAACCTACAGAATCAAATATTCAGACTTCCTATGACAAAGGTACATGAGACAACATTAATAAAGCCTATATTCCTAAATATAGTATTTGTTTGAATGTTTGATATGCTGTAAGCAGTTGCTCAGGCGTTAATAGGCTCATGAAGTCATACACAGATGTATGATCTGGGCAAATGTCAAAATTCTCACAATCTGTTTGAGCAGAGAGATTAGCTTTTCTCATAGAAAAGAAAAACAAGCAATTGACTTGAGATTCTACTTAATTCACTTGGAGTGAGTGAGTTTAGGGCTTTCCTCCTCATTGAGGCAAGACAGAGTGCCTTAACATTTTTTGCACCCTTTGCTTAAAGCATTACCACGTGCACTTGATATATCATGAATATGCTAGGAGCCATTAATTGCTCTTGCTAACTATGCATCCAGTTTTGTTTTCAGAGTGATTTCTTACTACATTTAGCTTGCCTGTCTCTTAAAAAATTGTGATGTTTAAGAAGGTTGTACAAAAGTTACAGCATCAACTTGATTAAGCATCTGGTACAGGATTATGCCCACTGTGGAATTAAATGCAAATAAATTATGTTACTCATTCACCCTCTGCAAAATATTGTACATTTTCACACTTCAGAAATATTTGTCATGATCATGGGGAAAGATTAATTCTTTCTCAGAAAGAAAGCATTATTTTAATTAACTCGAAGAGGGACTTTATCCACACATACAAGGGAACTTTCAGTTCAGTTCTGAAACTGAGGACAATTGCTTCTTTTAGCTAGGTCTTTGCATAGATTATTATGGGATATAGAGCCTAATTAGCCCTGGGTACATTTATAAATCTCTTTCCTAGATGCAGATTATAGGCATGATGGTTTTGCAGCATGCATTTTTGCATCTGGGAATCACACAAATGATAGAAAATCTCTTTCGATTCTTATGTAACAAAAAACACTAATTAAAAAAATCTCGCTTCAAACTTACCGTCAAGAGACTGGAATAGAACAATGAGAGAGATTACAGTACTGCTGTTACCCATACAAGATAGAATTGCTTTTGAGGCACTCTCACTGCTTTCCTACAGGGTACAGCTTGCACTTGTTAGGTCTTTCATGCCTCTCAGTCAGGAGAACAGATGACAGCAACAGTAGCGTATGATTCATATGCAGTATACATATCAGCCTGCATTACACACAACAGTGCACGAGAGAGGGTTTAGTGGTACTTTCAGGAATCATGGTGCCTCATGAAGTGTAATGTTTCTGACTGTTTTTTCCCACCAAATTTCAACTTTGATGAAAACAAAGGTGTACACATTGTACTGATTTTTAGTCAATATTTCATGTATCATCTTTCATATCTCCTCTGCAGGAGAAATTCTGCAAAGATACTCTGGACACAAAATGAGAACTGCATCAGTAAAATAAAGCATTAAATCCACATACCTATGGATCCAGGAAAAAAAAAAGCAGATTACTCAGATAAGAGTTGTCACTTTGAAGAAGTAACATATTTATAAAGTTTTAAAATTACTTTCAAACAGCAGAATATCATTAGAATTCATTAGAATGTGTCTAACAGTAGGCACGAGATCTAGCATTAGGAGTGCAATATCATCAAGATCAGAAATCCTTTGGATTTGGCTTTTGATTTTCCAAATATATGCAGAGGAAACATCAACAAAAAGTATTTTATTGAAGAAAAGGTTTCTACAAGAAAAACGTAAGTGCAGCAGTTGAACGGTTTACTACTTTTGGTATATATGAGTGAATGCTTTGACCATTTTCATTTTTCAGGTTTCAACTTTAAGGCTAGGAAAACATGCTATTTTCTTTGTGAGATGGCTATTAGCAAGGTTATTCATTGTATTTTAATCACAAGGACACACGAATTTGTCAGACAGAATGTCCAAGAAATAGGTGCAAGTTGATTATGTTAGTGGTTTGCTATCTGACAGATCATTTTACATGATAATTAATGTATTTCTTACATTGAAAGGAAAAAAAAACCCTACTAAAATCAGCTAGCACAAGATTTGAGATGAGAAAATAAATTCATTTTGGATAACTTACATGATAAAGAATGCTATTTCTTTTGCTCATACAAGATCCAGAGAGAGCCTCTGATTTCTGAAGATTGAAAAGAAAATGATAATCCTTTCCTTGACAAAATAAAAGTCTCTTTTCCTGTCCATTTTTTGGCAGAATACTGAAAAGAAGTCTAGTGTGGGGAATTAATAATAAGGGGAAGAAATGGAATACAACCCATACATTTTGTCCTTTAAATGAGAGATTTTATTTCTAGTCTATAAAGCATTTGTTCCTTTTTGCATAACTTATATTAAGAACTTCTCCCACTTGAGGTAAATTTGTACTGATTTTGCTGAAACCACTATTTTCCAAAATACATAGTCAGCTATATAACAGTCTGCAAACAGAAGATGAAAAAAAATCTAAAATATTACTATACTGATAATTGTACAATTAACTAATGAAGTCTCATATTTTATGAATTCTTATAATTTGTTTTTATGTATGTATGAATACTTGAATGAATCCGCCATGTAGAAATTTGTTAATCTATCCTAGACGAGTTCATGGCACTGGAGCATCAAGCTTAACAATATATGAAGACTGCAAAAAGCGGCATAGATTTCAATTTGTTGTATCAATCCTGATCTGCAGTGAGATTTACTAGGTATAAAAAAGATTAGTTTTAAATGTCATTTCTTAGATATAATTGATTGTTTTATATTATAATTATTATCAAATAATCAGATTTCCAAATCTGTATTTATTTTGATATGAGATGGATCCTAACTGACAGAAAAAAAACTCAGAGACAAAACTCACTAAATACAATGGCCTTTCTGAGACTGATATACTAATTCCATAAAGCCTACAAATAGTATCTTCCTCTCTTTATGCAAACTATTGTCAGACAACACAAAAAAAGTTGATTTAAGAAAAAGGCAAATTACTTAACAGCTTTGTCTGCATGATTTTGCAATGCCTATCTCTACTGTGCAAGATTCCTCAGTGAGGAAGAGGTAAGGCATACTTCTTAGCTGTCTGTCCTCATGTCACTACCACCTTTACAGGATGAAAAGGACGCATGCTATACAGGACACTCTGATCAATGATCAAGTAAGTTACTATAGTTGTTCAAGAAATGGATTCACTTCCACTTTCAAACTTCAAGATACATGAACAGTTGCCTAACATTTAGGCAACTAACAATTAGAAACACCTGAAATTTCTAGTGCTGGATGAGCACCATATCTAACAAATTTGGTAAGTAAACTAATGACATCTTAGAAATGACTAGTGTTTCAGTTCATACTAGAAATATCCTTTTGAAGCAAATCTGACGCAAGGCATACAAACCAGATTCTTTTCAAATGAAACTGACCCAAATGGTATGCTTCAGGGTTCCAAAGGTACTCTACTCACAAATAGGTGTTCAATTTACAGGCCAGAAATAGAGTTTTTACACCAAAATACGTTCCTCTAAAACATATCTAAGGCAGGCCTGAGGTCCTCAAATGACCTCCTTGAAATATTTACTAATGCAGCCAGGTTGATAGTGGAGAATTAGAGGAAATTTATAATACAGGTTACAGACTTTTATTTCAGAAAACAAACAAACAAGCCCCCTCAACATTTCTGCTTAGATTAAAAACCAACCTCCAGCGGAGTTCAATATCTTTGGGATCTTTCCATGTCTACCCCTTAGCAAGCTGATTTTCAGGCTTGGAGACACTTTTTCCTTATAAATCTGTGTATGTGACAGGATGACATTTATCCTTGCATCTTTCCTCATTCACATGTACTGACAGGACCTAACCATTTTGTTGTTGATCTCTGTCACTTGTGGCAAGAGCCAAAAGCAAAAGGGCTACTAAGAGCATATATCTCATGCTGCCTCTGCCTGTGAAATGAGAAAATTGAGGATAGTTCAAAACTAACCTGAGGAAGGTTAGTTTTGCCTTTGTATAACTTAGGCCAAACCGAAGTCTGATAAAGCATATTGGATTCCATTTAGAGTCCTTTGGATAGACATCAGATTAATTATTTGACATGTTGGAGAACAAGAACATGGTAAAAAATAATTCTATATAACAAAGTGGCAGTCCTGTTCTGGAAGTTCCCGGGCTTGCTCTGGGTTCACAGTGTTTGAAAGTATAGTCCAGAGTTCTGAATGTTATCAGGCAATTTGTTTCAGTACCATCTGTCCCTTATCTAGTCTGATAGAGTTTTTGCTGATCAAATATACTCCACATTTTCTAAAGGGAGCCAAAAGAGGTAGACAAAGTTGAGAGGTGCCTGCCACTTTCCCTAAAGGTCACTCGCTTTCTAATTATTTTCAATTGATATTTTTTGTTCCTTTCTCCCCAGATAGAATCTCTATAACTGGATTTCCAAAGACTATCACATAGTGGGCTTACTGGAGCACAATATTCTATTTAAAACACCTGCGAGTTGCACTGCTAGGGCTTTGAACATTTCTCTTTTTAGAAAAAAAAAAATCTTATGCAGAGATGCATAATATATATTTCTCATCTTACACAGAGATGCATAGAACTCTTTTCACCAAATTATTTCAGACTTCTACAATTTAGAAGATTAGTCTTATTTGTTTCAGGATTGTTAAACTAATCTAGTAAGTAATAATGTTCAAATGTTGACTTAAACTGACAAGCAACAAAAACCATCTCATTCTCTTTTTCAGACTTCACAAAAAGCAATCATATAATCTAATTCACTCCTTATGCTTTACACTTAGTTTCGCTTTGCTCCTTTACCTTGCTTCATATTGAGTTTGCTGCTAAATTTTGTTGATTTTTTTCCCTCAGAATATATCTGAAATCTGCCTCTTCTGCTCTGACAAATGAAATTCTTAGTTATACCTTAGTCAACACATTTTTTTTTCTTTAGACATTCACTTTTTTGTCAGTTTATACAGACTCCATTATGAAACTCAGCTTTATTTCCAACTTATTCCTATCTTCTCCACCTTTTCTAGTAGCTTGCTGAATAATACAGCTTCAACTTAGATGAGAAGTGTATTTGACATATATTTTCTGCTTATTGTGTAAATAGAGAGCCACACTCTTGGCATTATAAAAAATGTAACAAAGAAAAAAAAAGGGCACTAACAGGATAGGATGGAAATTCCCCTCTGCCAAAAGAAGCATTGGCAAAGATCTAAACTGGTTCTAAGATCCAAATAATCAGAGAAAAGGCAGGGAAAAATGAAGAAGTTGACATTGAAGAATGAGATGAATGAACTGCTGGAAATAATGCCAAATCACAGTACAGAAATATAATCTGAAGCAGCTGATACAACCAGAGAGATATACATAGGAATGCCTACTGCCAAAACAGTTAGAAAATGAGTAGATGTTCTTTAGACACTCAGAGCAAAGGCCAGAAGAAGAAATACAAGAAGAAATGGAATGTAAATGGAGTGGCGCGATTAATCACAGAGAGTGCGGGCTACTGATCAAGATGCACAAAGTCTGAGAAAACTGCCTAATTGGAAATCACCATGAAGTAGTAGTATCTACAGTTACTGGTAAGGCAATGAAACAAACTTATATTCTGAGTTCAGAGTACATTTACAAGATATACAGTGAGGAAAAGTCCATCCAATTGATTGACCTGTGCCTTTTAGAAGAAACATGATGGGGAAGAATGCTGATGTTAAACCTAATACTGTTTTGTCCTGCAAAATGCAAATCTGCTTGTTTGACAGCTCTTCTGTAATGTTTCAAGGAAGTTCAAGAAAAAGAGGTTCCCTGTGATACAGAAAAGATGCTGGAGACATGGTACAGGAACCAAGAACCATCTGATCGTGAATATCATTATAGAGACGATTGCTATGAGAAAGTAAAAAGCTGCATGTATGATTGGCAGATCATGAGAAGAGATAAGATAAATTGTCATGCAACTGGGTGTTGAGAGTGAAATATCAAAGAAAATAATAGGTGATGCCTTTTTTTAGTCACATGGAAAAGTATGTTTTAAACCCACATACAGTGGAAAAACAGACACAAGCTTAGAGTGCAGCTGGAATTTCAAACCTACCAGTTACTACAGTGCCTGGATTTATACCTGGTTGTTTGCAAAGCTAAGACATTCAAGAAAGTAATTGAAAAGGGGAGGCCTATTCCATATGTATTTTTTTACAGATAATGTGACCAAATGAGAGTGAATGAGACCAAGATTATCCAGAAGAAATGCCAGAGAAAACTAGTTATTTGTTCAAACAACTGAAGAGAAAAATCATGATTAGTAAAATATGTGTGCATCTTTCCAGTCAAAAAGGTTCCCAAAGGGTAAAAGACAGAGGATAAGAATATCCTCTGGTCACAGTATAAGGTCCAGTACTGCTGGCATCTTCTAAGTATTAGTAATTCTTGAAGAAGAAAAGGTCGACAGTAAAAAATTTAACATAGGAATTAAACAGTTGTCTGGATGATTTAGCAAATCTTTTGAAAAAAATAAGCTCAATATACATACCACAAGTATGACAAAACCATACATGTCACCCAGGCATTAAGTATTTAATCACTATTGTAATCTGTAAATTTACTTTATTTTTAAATGTTTGTTTAATTAAGGTACTCAATAAAACTAGAAGAAATTAGTTCCATTAGTTCCATATAGGGTAATAAGAAAGCTTTACTTGATAAGAAGATAAAGGGAATAGTACAATCTATTTAAGGTGTAGAAGAACAGGAAATTTATTAAAGTTATTACCAATTTATTATTAGTCATCACTAATTTATCATTAGTATTAATTGTTAATATTTTATTATTGTTTATTTTATGCATTACTTACATAGTTATTATTTAATAATAACATGAAAGATAGAAAACTGAAAGTAGAAAGCTGCATCCCAAACCAAATTCTACAACCAAATGATTGACATACACCCTCTGGGAGCAAGTCAAAAGAGATATATAGGAAGGAACAGATGGAAAAATAACAACATGAAGAAGGCTTTTTAGGAAAATCGTAAAAAAGTTGCAAATTGTTGCCTTGCCAAGAGAGAACTGAAATGAGCTTATGGGATGAATTATGACTATTTTTAGGCTAGGCTATTTTTACAAGACTTATAAAAACTAAGATGAAATTTATAAGAGAATTCAGAAAGTATTACAAAAGCCCTTAGCTCACATCCTAAGAGGCCAGAGAAGAAAATGAAGTAGAATATGACATGACAACTCTCATACTGCATACTGGACACTCTACAAGAAGCATGAACTGCAAGCATGAAGAAAGTATAATCAGCATAAAACAATTGTAAATAATAAAGTGTGGAAATACTATGAGAGATTTTGAACAACTACTGTTCATGAATCACGTGGTAAGACACCAGTTCCATCTTTATAAAAAGATTATTCTGCATTTTTCATTTAATTAGACTGTTAATTGAAAATATAAGGTTATAGGTCAAAAAATGCAACTATTAGAAAATCACCAATTCCTCCTATCGTCTTCCTCAGGTGAGGTAATTCATTAAGCAGACTATCGCTTTTGTACTATATATTTCTAATTCAGGATATCTTTGATGATAAACCAAAATAGATAACTAAAACACTATGTGTCATTTTAAGAGCTTTTTAAGCCACTCAGCAGTTATAAAATGCTTTAAAACACTCTTGCATATCTACATAAAACATCTGTATTCATACAGCAGCACATACCTCGTGTGTGATACCGCTGCTGATTCCTTTGGGTTCAATGCTAACTATTGTATTTAATATTTTAATATTAAGTTATTATTAGTATCAAAAATTATTTAACTAATATTAAATATTAATATTTTGTTAGTCATGTTAGTCTGGTAAGTTATATCTGCATTAGAGTTAAGTCCAAATACCTTAAAGTAGAAAAAAATAGAAGGAAAATCCATTTTTCTTCTAAATATACATCACTGAAAGAACACATGAAAATAGAAAAGAAACTCAAAACCATTTTCATATGGATAGAATTCAACAGCCCTCTTCAGCAGTGTTTTTTTCTGATTGGAAGTTGAAATTCCATCAAAGGAGCGTTGAAAAAGCAATCAGACTCACTCAGTCTGCCTTTCTTAACCCAAAATGGAAAGGAAAGGAAACAAGGACACACATTGTTTTGACTAACCCAATATCATTTGCAGAACAAGGAAGACTAGAAGATTAAAAGTTCAGCACTTTCCAAGAGCAATTTGGGATGGTTTTGGGACGACAGAAGGAGATTGTCACTTTTTACCTAACCTGTGAGAATTTGAAGGAGAGGGTATCTTTGCATTCCTAGGGCTTGATCCTATTTAAATAAAAGTTGAAGGTAAAATTTCCCTATATGGAACTATACATACAAATAGTATGGCATCAAAATACTTTAAAAAGTACATTACAATATTGTGAAATAGGTTCCAAAGTGCTTGCAAAAGCAGATTGATGAAAGCAGCACCTTAAATCTGAGAAAAAGCCATGGCTCAGGAGAGATGAATCTCTTCACGAGTTGGGCTCAAATGGTTCCCAGTAGTGCATTACCAGGGCTGCATTTACTTAGGAAAGGTGCACTTTTCCCAGCATGTTTCTGCTTCTATTTGTGTTCTGCTTCTACTACTTTCAGATATTCAAATGTTACAAGTTTCGTTTAAGAGCATGGAATAATTTTATCATCTTAAACAAGAGACATTATCAGTAACAGAAAATCAGATTTTTCTATTTATTCCTACTTAATTGCAGCAGAATTTGTTCCTAAAGGTATCAACTAAGCAGCAATGAGCCTGAAACCCAGAGCACTAATTTCTGTTTCAATTTTAACTCACTTCACCAAGTGTGTTTGTACTAGAGGAAGTAGTCAGCCTCCAATCAGTACAATTGCTGCAGTGCACACAGACTCCATAATATAAAAGTAACAGCAACCCTGAGAGGCCCAGCCCATGGAGATACTAGTTCATGGCAGGATCCAGCTCTGTTCCTGTCCTTGAAATGGAATAATCTGCTAGTTATAACTTTTAAAAGGAGACAATGGGGGGATTAATTTTCAATTTATCTCAGTTCTCCTATCTGCTCAATTCCATACATGCATGGCTCTGATCAAATGATTTCTATGACCAAAAAAAAAAAAAAAAAAGCATTTAATTGCAATTTTTTTACCTCAGGTGTATCAGCCATTGGCAACCGTTCTATGCACTGGAGATTGTCTTCAATGGTTTTTCCTGTTGGAGTAACATAACTATTGTAGAAGCAATACTTTTATTTAACATATGCTCTCCAAACCACACTCTTACAAATGTATTCAGTAGGACTTTGTCAAGATTGTCAGTTACACTGCCACCATACTGTACCTCTCCAAGCATGTAAAGAACAAAGCTCCAGTTCACTTCATGCTCAACGTCCATGTTATCCAAATAATTCTGAACAAATTGCACACTGGCTGCAAAGTCTGCTTGATTAAATTCATAAAAGAATATTCCAGGCCAGTGGTCCAAACTTTCATCTTTCTTGTAATACAGATTTAAAAGTGAAGCACTAGTAATAATTGTGAAAAAAATATTAAGTACAGAAAAATACTGAAATATGCTAAAAATAGTACTGGACTGTATTCCATGAACTTTTAAAAAAAATGGTTTCTGACTTAACATGCACCACCTCACGAGACCAAACTCATGATTAATTATCTAGTAGTTAATTGGAAAAAAAATCCTCTTTTTTAAATGCAATAAGTTTGTGTATCTATAGTTTCTGAATTTTAAAAATGAATGTACCGTGATAGCATAGAATATCCACACTCATCAGGCATGGTCACAGTTTGTTGCCCTCTTATGGATTTGGGTACACTGATGTCTCTAATGTCCTTTCATGGTGTGAGTGCCAGCACCAAAAGCTGCTTCTTAATAAACTATTCACAGATGCAGCAAGCAGTATGTGGATGTTAGGGCACTGACTACTATTAACATTCTTATTTTTCATCAGGAAAAAAAGTGATTTGCCAGACACAAGCATACAACAGGCTGCCTTTTGGACCACAACATATGTTGGGACATAAAAATCACACAGTTAAATTAAGTAGACACCAAACATAAATAAAAGGATACAGCAAAATCTATCAAGAGAATTATAAAAAGTTGTGGTTAATCCATAAAGCACTTTCTTTAATGAAACTCTTGAAAGGCAAGCTATAAATCATCTTTGACCTTAATTTCCTCCTACAAATTTCAGAGGAAGAAGATTTATGTCTCACCTTTCTTCATTGTGAAAATAGAAGTTGTAAGAAAAAGGTTTTCCCAGCTAAGCTATAAATTTCATTTGTTTTTATTTTATCTATACCAATTTGTCTAATGCAGGCTTTACAGTAAACAGCCTTTCTTTACTAACTCTGTGTTAATAAATGTATTTACTGACACTGTATGTTAATAAACGAAACCTGGCTTCATGACAGAAGAGTAAGACACACAATTTGAAACCTGAACTGTTGTGTTCAGGTTCACTGTATAGCTGGCTTAATACAAAGCTAAACAGATTTCAAATGCAGTGACAACAGAAGATAATTGAGTATGTATGTATGTATGTGGGGTGGGTAAGTGTCTGAAGCTGAGCATTCAAGCACAAGCCTGCTAGTTGCTAGACGAATTCAATATAGGGTAGAAAAAGTGACATGTACTGAATCCTCCAGTTAATATAGAGGCGTAAGACAGGAGTCTGATCACATGCGCTTCTCTACATAGACTGCTTTTAGGGATAGCCAAGGGTCTGGGAAACAAAAAGATGACCTTTGGTGAGGTCAACCACACGGAAAGAAAAAAGTGATGGAGTCTAGTGGGCTTAAGAAATGCCCACTGACATGGTACTTCCACAGGGTCTACCCAAACAACAAAACCCTCACCAATTTCTATTACAAATTGCAACATATTAATTTTCTCCACAAAGGTGTCATACTTTATGCATTGCAAGATTGATTTATACAGTGATGTATTTTGCTAACGAAACAACACAGAAAACAAAAATTAAAATGCTCCAGGGAGTCCAATGGTCCAGGAGGAAAAAAAACCATAGCCCCCCAAACCAAAAAAAAGGTTTTCTATCTTGAGGTGGTTCATTAGTAAATTTCATAGACACGAAAGACCAATAGGAAATTCTGAGTCAACTTCCATCATGACTCAGGTCCTAAAACCCTCACTGTTGTTGTGTCTGTTTCGATCAATTTGTTAAGAAATTCAAAGCCAAAGTGACAGTTCTGTAGAAGAAGCCATCCTCCATCTTGCATGCACTGATTTAATAGATGTCTTGCATGGACTTCTTGACCCCGATCTATTGAAATGGCATGATAGGAAATGTTCTGGAAAGAAAAATGGAAGAATTTTCTTATTTTATTTTGAATAACCAGACACTCAGTTTAATACTTTTGGTATGCTGATGTGTAGAGACACAGTATCAGAAAGAAAACTTCTAATAACAGTGGAGAATGACTGTATGAAAATTGAGGGCAAGCAAAAACCACAATGCTGCTCTTACCTTCATCGGCTCAGGGAAAACTACCCCTGATACCCTGATACCTCTGATACTACCCCTCCCAATTTTCTCTTGTGACAGAGACAGACGTCTTTTTACTCTTTGAACATATTTATTTAATCTTTATTATTAGATTATTTATTAGATTAAATAGAAGAAAACTATGTCTATCATATGGCTGCACAGTGTTTGGGACAAAAATAGTGTCAAAAATTTCAGACTTAGATTGCTAAATAAAACATTCAAATGATAGTTCTTAAATTTAAACATTCTCTGTCACATTCAAACAAAGAGGTCTGATTTTCAAAGAAATTCCTAATTCAACTGAACATCCTAATTCAGCTGAAGAGAGTACCCCACTTCTGAAAATAAGTCCTATTTAGTTTTTACAGAAGCTTGTATCTGTAATGGATGATGTATTTGAACAGAGAGGAAAACATACAGAGTTCTACTGTGAATAACTTTTTACAGAGTTTTTTTTTTTTTTTTTGCCAAAATGGCCATTTGCCAGGCTTTGGTAAAATTTCTACTAACCTGTTGTGTGATTTATAATTTTTCTTATCTATGTGTAATCATCATTACAGATTGTAAACACCTGCAGTGAAGGAGATACAGCATAAATTTCCTCAAAACAAGCATTTTAGCTACCAGTCCAAAATTAACTTCCAGACAACACTGGTATGTATACAAATACCATCATTAAAACACATATAAAATACAAAAGTACTATTTATAATTCAAGGAAATAGTTTTACATCTTCAAAATAGCGTTTTTCCCCCCCCTAACTCTAGTGAAAATATCTTTAGACTACTTTTGATTTTGCAAGATGTTCTATATTTTCAGTGGGATCGGATCCCAACACATATCAAAGATGTTCATTAGTCACTTTCTGTCCATAGTATTTCCATTACAAGAATAAATCCTTCTGCATACTTTACACCAAGGGATTCTGCAATGTAGTGTCGAACCTAAAAAAAATGCATAAATACATACCTTTTTTAAAAAAAATAACAATCACTGATATGGAATTTATCAATCTTCATTGGAAGGAAAAACTTTTAAAACTTTTATTTTCAATTTAGATGTAACAAAAGCTACAGTTAACAGGAATCAATCTTTGAAATTCTCAAGTGGTATATTTAAAACAAACAGAAGGAAAAACTGTTCACACAACAGACATCTCGTGAACGTTGTTCAGCTATAGGCTGCTAAGCACTTCTTAAAAGGAACTGTAGAAATCCATGTACAATAGACCTATTGTTGGCTGTGTTGATGGTCCATCTCTTGCCTTTAAATCACTGACTGCTAAAACTTGGTAGATACCCAAAAAAAGGGGCTCTATACCAGCCCCTATCTTACCTCTCCTTGCACATATTGTTGACAACGTATTTACAGTATACCAGATTAGACAGTCCTTTAAGCTGACTCTGTTCCAGTCTTTAATGTAATTGTTGGAATTTCAAGCACAAATCGTCTTGTCCAATGGTTACCCAAGCCTCTTAGGCTGCCTGTTTCTGCAAAATCTAAGTATAGCGCAGATTTTATCCCTAAAAGTCTGGGCCTTGCCTAATCCCTCTGATGTTCTTTTTTCACAGACATTTCATAAAAAGACTTCTGAAGCCATTCTGGCATGTGAAACAGGTTTTTGGTAGCAGCCATGATTTCACAACAGTGTAAATGACTAGCACAGATTCTGAAGAGTGCATTATAGATAGAAGCACTCAGGAATGTAGTGCTCTGAGAAGTAAGACAATTCCAGAAAAAAAAATACATCAGTAAGTTTTTAATCATTAAGAGTGATCTCTGCCCTAGTGAAGATAGGTAAAATTTTGTGACTACTGGTGAAGCACAATAGAGAAAGAAGAGATAAGGAAGATAATGGAAAAACAAAGCTCTCTCTTCAAAAATTAAAATAGCTACATTTGTTAAAATCACTACTCAGAGACACTCATTTTCAAAGATGATTCTGCAGAATAATGCAAGTGCTGTTTTATAACCCAGTACCAACTTTATTATTTTAATCTGTGAAAATTGTAACAGATAGAACTCCATCCTCCTCTCCTGTTAGTCCGCTTAAGACTGGAAAAGGAAAGAAGATGGAGGGTGCCTTATTCAAGAAAAGCTCCTTGCAAAATTAGTGCTCCCTAAATACAATATGGATGTGATCAGAACATGTGTCATTTTCAGGGTGGAATTACGGAAGGGAATAAAAGTGCTGCTTTTCCATACAGCCGAAGGGAAAAAAAAAAAAAAAAAAGCGGCTGTTCAAGGCATAGTCCCATACAGTTCTTACAGACCTATATAAGAAACCCAAATATCACAATGTGGAGAAACTGCTGTTGGAGTTTCTCTTATAATATTTTCCAGAAGACACAATTAGTTCCTGAAAAAGGGAAAAGTAAATGAACAGTTTCTGTGATATTTAAATATGTGATAAATATGTGATCAAAATGGTCTCACCTCTCTACACTTCTTATCTGAAGAATTTGGGAATTAATCTTTTAATTCTCTGTAAGAATGTAAGTGTTTTACAAGTTTCAGAACTGCACTGTAGAAATGTCACATACAGGTGGACTGATATTCTTACAACACAATTTGTCTCATGAAAGTGTGTCTTACTTGGGCCATTGTATGATCAGGGCACCAGCTACAAACAAGGAGTAGTTTACATAATTAGTCCAGTAAACTGTCATATCCATCAGGAATAACAGCCCTTTCAGGAGCTTCTTCATCAAACCAAGCTTTCAAAGACTTCTCGTTCCTTACCACCTGTACCAGAAGTTGATTAAAAGGATGCAAGCTAGGTAATCACACAAGGTCGAGCCAAGTCATATTTATCATTTTGGTTCCATGGAGTTCAGATCCATCCCAAATGAATGAATAAAAGCCATTATTGTTAACACTGAGAAAAAAAAAAGACAGAAAATCATAAACATGGTTTAGGGGGTAAAAATCTTTGGAAACCTGGATGGGGAGACCTAGAACTTGCACGGAAGAACAATTCAAAAAGATAGATTGAGGGAATGGCCTCAGAGCCTCTCAATGCTGCATAGAGTAGTTTTTTACTTCTTTGTTTTCACCTGTAGAATTAGAATAAACTTGCCTACCTAAGAAAACCAGGTCTTCAGCCCAGAGGCAGGAAGGACCTATGGATAGCCCAGTCTCCCTTAACATTTTGAGAAAACAGATGGTATGCATTCCTTTCTAGCCCCATATAATTTCAAGGAGATCTTTGCTCTTGACCATTCCAGCATCATGCCCATTTGCATCTCCAGAACAGCTAAATCACAGCTAAACTTTAAACTGGTATTTGCAAAGGAAACTGCTGTCTTTGGATAGCAAGTACAATGAGGGGCAGCTCTTATCCTGGGGTGGGTGGGCTTCACCTCCATCGGAACTTCATAAGCTTTGCTAAAACTTTAATCGTTGTGTCTTAACAGTGACATACAGGGTGTTTTAAAGCCCAGGAGGCTACATGCAACAACCTTTTACATGTAGCAAGTTTTCACTTTTTTTTAATAGTAATATTAAAATGTGCTTAAATGTATTATAGAATATTTGTTCTGCTACCCACTAGCACCACGTACCTCACTAGCCGTCAAAAGAGATCCCCAAGGTCCTAAATACAGGCATGTAGTAACATGTGCCCCAGAGAAAATTAAATGGTCTCTTAAAAAGTAATGGCCTTTTTCTTGTTGTTTTTCTATACAAAGCAGCTAAATATTTGCTAGTTAAAAGCACTAAGGTTACTGAACATAAAAGTAGTGCAAGCACCGCAAAATCTGCATTTGGCAGTTCACAAATGTATGTAAACAGAAATAGGTCCATAATCACAGTACCTTGCCAGGACATTCCTGGACACTCCTGCTGATCTTGTTCCATTTTACTTAAAGTATTCACTAGAGTCGTGTTTAAAATTCTTGAGTCTCAGATTTGATATGAAAATTAACCTCTATGCCTTTGTTTTAATGAGAAAGGATGCAATATTTCATACCATGACATACCACGACCATGACATTCTGGACCATGACATGACAATGTTTTTACTGATATGACTCCCACATTGAAAAAGCAAATTTCTCCCCATTTTTCATGATGAACGGACTCCTTAGTTTTTGAATCACTGGCTGATAAATTAGGTATGAGACAAGAAGAAACAGGATCAGTCTAGGAATAAACTTAATTTGAAGGAAAATTTGATTTAAGAAATAAAAATTCTGAAAGAAAGCAAACAGAGAGAGGACTTTCTTCCTTGTCTTTGCTCCCAGATAGTCAGTGGAAATTTTAGTACATGAAGGCATGAAGTACATGAAGTGGAGAGCTCCTTAAAAATCTCGTATCTCCTTATATACTACAGCTTGGTTGGTAAAAGTAGTTCAAATGTATATTTTTTTTCATGAAATTAAGTTTAAAGATCAGAAATAAAAGAGTTTTCCAACTGAACTAGGATACTTTGCTATATAAGAAGGAATAAAGATTTATATGTTGTATATCTCTGTGATGCATTTTGGTAATTCCACATTTTCCTTCAAGAATGCATGAGAACTTTCTTTTTTTTGATTTTTTAAATTTTGTTTTAGCATTAGATTTTGGACAAAACAAAGTATACACACGCATAATACAAATACTGAAAGCCTTCCCTTTACACCCTTTTGATATTGCAGACTGTTAGCTATACCTGCCTGTCAGGGTGACATAGCTAAGGAGGTGGTCTTTCTTCCATTTCACAGTGACCATAAAGTCAATTAATGTTGTTCTTTCACTGATTTCTGGAGTAGAGGTAGGATTAGCAAATTTTGTTGACATATAAAGGGCAAACCCTTTTATCAGATCTGCCTCCTTGTCATTGATTTTCACTTGATAATAGAAAGTATTATTTATTTTTCTGAAGCTGAATGAAAAAGAATCATTTTTTTCCAGTGAAAATCAGATAATCCCTTTTTTTTACTTTTCATTTTTCTCTTTTTAAATTTTATGCCTAAAGACTAAAAAATGATAAAAAAGAAAACCCGTGGGCTTACTACTCATCTTTCTAAGTGTTTCAAAAGTATAAATCTCTGCAGTATCCACACTATCCACCCCGCATCTGTCCTACCATCTTTTTACTGTTTACAAATCATGTTACTTGGTGCACTGAACTGTATATTCTGATTTTTTTTTTCCCAAAATGCTATCTGGAGCAGGATCAAGTTCTTCTCCAACATCCTCTATTAACAAAGATCGGGCGAGGGACAGACGGTCTTCTACGCGACTTCTGAAGAAATTGTGGTTGATAGCTGTAACCTGGAAAGATTACTTCACACATATTTGCTGCATATACTTGTAGCATACAGAAAACAGTATAAAATTGAAAGTAACTTTCAAAAAATGTACTAATCCTGAGATATCTCACAAATCATTACAAATTGTTTTATAGACCAAAACCTACCTTTGCTCAAATACTTTAAGACAAAGAACTAATTAAAAGTTTAAAAAAAGGTTTTAATGTTTTTCTTTAAAGTTCAATAGAAAGGAAATCACATATTTTTGTTTTTATTTAGTTATGTATCTACCTACCTACTCAGCTATTTGTCTTTCTATGTAGAATATGTAATAGCATATACACTACAGTATCTTAATACCTCTTCAATATTAATGGATTTATGCTCAAAATATAAGAGGTAAGGAAATATTTAGAGGATTCAATCAGGGATCACTTGTACATAGAAGGTCTTTTCTCACATCAGTTGAAGAATTTCAACTCCAATTTCCATTTTCAAGATCAAGTCTAAAACTTGCTGAATATCACAGTGACTGCTTCTCATTTATTTAGATTTTGTGCATTTACAATAGCACCTTTGAGATGAAAACTGACTTATCTTCCCTGAAGCTTGTTACGCTGTAGTTTTGGGGTTGTTTGTTGCTAGAAAAATATAGGACAGCCATGTTTTTTAAATAAAGTCTTTTGCAGGCATCGCTCTGAAAAATGCATGATTTAAATATATCCATAGGCTTAAAATAGTATCTCTTTAAAAATTAATATTATGTTCTTGCACTCCACATGTTTAGATTTTATTTAAACTTATATCTGTTATATAGATATACATGCCTGATATACAGGCATATCTGTATTCTCCATAATGTTATAATGCCTACATTATTAGTCCAAATGAAACTGATGAATGGAGTAGGTGTCTCGCTGATCAATTAGATAACTCTGAAAAGACCATTGCTAACGAGAATGCCCCAGGCTACAGTATAATTTAAATGCTGTGGTATTTAGAGTCTTGACATAACTCTGTTCCTTCTTGACTTTACAGGGGAGAACTCAAGATTCCTCTAACACAGCTGACACTTGAACCAGGACGTCTGAAAGCCCATTGCTATGTCAGTTTTCATTAAGAATATTTTCTGTGTATGCAGAGGTTGCATCTGATACAAGTACAAATGTGTGAAAGCGAAGAGAGTTTTAGGTTCAGTGAAATGAATATTCACAGAAGGTAGCAGATGAGTAACTATTGATACTTCACGCTACAGGAAAGAAAACAAAAGCCTTGACATGTACCATGTATTTTGTCACAGACTGGGTGGGCGTGGGTGTGTGAGTCATTTAGGTGTAATATTTCAGAGAGGTGTTTAAAATTAGCCATCTAGCTCTGTAGTTAGGCACCTAAATATACCAAATTTAAATTTGCAGAGTGGTTGAAACGCTCTACTGTAGTAAAAAAAAAAAAAAAAGTCAAAGCATTTTTTTCAATGCTGGATTCTTCTTCAAAAACCAAATTGTCTATTTAAGGAACTAAATATGGGTTTAGGTTCCCTCTGCTGAAAATATTAGCCTTTTAACTATTTAGCTTCCCTTTTCACAACTGGAAACTTGGTTGTTAAAATTTCTCTGTCTTCTGAGAGTGCTTTGTGTTGCTTTATTCAGATTTTCAATAATCAGAGTAGAGAAGATCAAAGAGGGGAAAAAGTTTTTGAGCTTTGCAGCCACTGGTATCAATAATTCTTATGAATTTATCACAAATTTCATAGTATTTGAAATTTTGTCTTGGGACCCAGCTGCTGAATTATGTGATTTTTCTAAGATTCTCAAGCTTTTTCTTTCTTGTTTGGCATGTTGTATATAAAAAAAGTTTAAAAAGAGGAAAGCTAGAGGTGAAATATGAGAGACACAAGAAAGCCTTTTCAATTTTACTACTAAATCACATTATTATTAAGCTACTTCTCTAACTTTGGAGAACTTAACTTGTGATTTTAATCACCGTTTTCTTCACATACATTTTCTTGAGAGGGTAGTCAGTGTTCATAGTGAAATAAAGCATATTAGTCAGTACGTACAAATCAAACTGTAAGAGAGTATATGAGCTGGGGACAACTCTGACTACAGCAACAATATGCTAACATGGTAGTCTGTGATTATTTATTCACAGGGATGAACCAATCTCTCAGAGTATGAGCCATCTTTTCTCTGAGTCACAAGGCATCTTCATGCACATACTTGGTGGGTGTACGAAGGCATACAAATTTACAGGAAGTTCTTCTAAACAAGACAACCCCTCCTCTTGAATCAGCAAGAAAAAAAGAATTTGCCGATATCAAAATCAGCTTGCCATTAGACAGGAAACTGGCTGCAGTGTTTCTCTGACATTTCTGCTGCCTATCTTTGGTGCCATCTGTGTCACTTAGAGCCAATGGAAGTTCAAAGTTTGAATACAAGCAGCTTTCATTGTTCCTCCACTTTCAGGATTTGGGCACTGAATGGAGAGATGAACAATTATTACCAAATATATTCTACTACCCGTTGTTATCAGAATAGGAAGAGAAGATTTCCATTAAACATTTTAATAAAACTCTTCAAACTGATACTAATTTTGTACTTTAATGTTTTAGGATCTGAACCTTACTGGTATGCTTGTTGACAATGCTCTAATTGGTGAATGAAATCTCCAAGGTCTTCCAAGTATTCTTGACTAAGGTCTTCTTGACCTTTCAATTCAGAATGGCATCATTGTCACAAAAGCACCTAAATATCCTTTGTTGATTGATCCACAAGGTCACTTAAATGGTGGCAGTGATGTCAGGTCACAGTTAGCTATACAACTATTTTCTTATCACCATACCTTAACTTTTCTCTCTTAAGAGAGAGGAGAACAGTTGCTCATAAACAAAGTAAAACTGATAGGGAGCTTGGACCGAGCCCAGGATATAAAAGAAGACTGGGGAGGGAAGCAGCAACATTAGGACCCTGAACTTCAGTAAAGCATGCTTTGGTTTACTTAAGGAATTACACCTGCTGAAAACTGCCAAAAGCAAACAGTGCCCAGAAGAGCTGGCTGATTTTTAAAGAATGCTTACTGAGAGTCTGTGACTGATGGACCCTGTTTATGTACTACTTCTATAACACATAACAAAATACATAAAAAAAAAATGTATGTACATATGTGCATTTTTTGCTTACTTTTATGCTTGCACACAACATCATACTTGCATTTTTTGCTCCCCTGGAAGTTAAAACTCTACAGACATTTCTCTGTATAAATTTGAATGATTTTGATATCTGGGTATGATTAAAAATAAAAGTACAATGAAGTCTGGTAGATTCCAAGGTATAGGTCTGTCGGGCTGGAATTTAGAGAAAAGTATCTGTACTAATCAACAAAGCAGTACTGCTCTAGGAGTTCAACTTCCAGAGAAACTCAATAAGACTGTCACCAAAAAAAAAAAAAAAAAAAAGAAAGGGAGAAAGAAAAGAAAAGAAAAGAAAAGAAAAGAAAAGAAAAGAAAAGAAAAGAAAAGAAAAGAAAAGAAAAGAAAAGAAAAGAAAAGAAAAGAAAAGAAAAGAAAATCAGTTACTGTGTCTGTTGGCAGGTCCTAGATACAAACAGACCGGTCACTCAGAATATTTCATCACATTAGGATACTGAAATATTTTTATTCCTCTGCTAAACAAAGAGCACATTAAACAGCATAGATATAGATATACATAGTTATATCAGTAGACCAAACAGTCTTGTTAAGACCTGTCCAAGCAGATTTCAGAATGTTATTTTTAGTGAATCTTGGACTAGCAGGAAAAATTCAAATGCCACAAGGATTCAGAGCAGGTTATTTAATGGTTCCTTTTATCCTTAAACTCCATGAAGCCTGTGAAGGCTAAAAATGAGAACTTCGGGAAAAGTTATGGCAGATTGTTTCAGCCAGAGGTGACAAATGGTGAGGTAACACAGAGAAAAAGATCTCTGGAGAATTGGGAAGAAAACAGCCTAGGTAGGTGGAACAACAAGAAATCTACATCTGGCTGTCTGGGCTCATATTTCACCTTAATGCTTACCACAGCAGTACATGAACGTCAATGGAAGGGAAACACTATTCTATCAATAGAAAAGAATGAGAATTCCTCATTCATATGAGCAGTGATGCAACATGAAAAGACGTTCCTGCTGCAATAAGCTACTCAGAAAGGTGCAAAAGAATAATGAAACTGGCTTTCAATAAGTTACCAGCTTAAAAGGCTACCATCTTAAGGGGGCACAATGGAAAAATAGGAGTAAAAAGGAAAAATAAAATGAAAAATCTTCAAATTAGTTATTCAAAACCTTATATGGATCTTTAGAAGATGACTTAAGAAATGATTACATGGAAAATGTAGTCAAAGTTTTTAGTCAATTTGAGGATATTCATAACAAAGGTAATAATACATTTTGGTACTAGTTTGATTTGGAGATTGCTTAACCATATGTGATGAATTATGGTTATTTGCACAGGAACAAGCACTAATGTACCAAGCTGACCAATATACCTGATTCTTCAAGGTAGAGAGACTGTTTCAGATTATCCTATGAAATTATCACTATTTACTCTCTCCTGCCTTTCTCTTCTCAAATCTCTTTTTCAAAATTACATAGCTACAGATGCCTCTTTTATATTAACATCGCTAGCAGGTTGGCTGGTAGTTTTCTGCTCAGAGCTTTGATATGAGAGAAGCTTCTTGCAAAAATCTCCAGCCAATAATAGGAGGGAAATAAATCACAAAGATCCTCTGTGGCCCTTACGGTTTTACTTACATTGCTATGCAAACAAGCTTCATATACTTCATTTTATCCCTGTGAGTCATGCAGCAAAGAGATTATTCAAATTTTTACCAGTTGAATGTACAGCCTGAGTAAAATGGACTGTATTTGAACGTATCATGAGGATTCAGGACACAAAATCCACATTCTTATCTAAGCATACTGTTTTGGGGAGCTATGTTGGAATATGTCTTGGTTTGTATCAGAGCAGCAGCTTCAGTTGTTCTTTGCCACATAAACAATCCTCTGTGTCTGTTCCAGGCAGTCCCTCTACCTGTTCTCAGCATCCATCTGCACAGGCTGAGTATGGAGATGGTGCCTGTGCACAGACAAAAGAGATGGTCAGTTATTTTGCCTTCTTCTGAGGCACCCTTGGAGAAGCCTGTTGTGATACAACCTTGTACTTTTAAATCTTTTTAATTCGACATAAAACCAGGAAAAACAAGCAGTGTTACAGGCTAAGTCTGTAATTTTAAACTGAACATGCCCAGTTAGGTGCTGTAATTTAGTGTCATAAAAAATTACACTCTCCTAGTCTCTGGTTGACCACAGATTCTTGAGAAAGTGCTGCTTGGCCAAGAACAAATCCACAGATCGCTAATACTTAGACTTGGAGGATGATCACTTACTAGTGGCTAGTAAACTTCTCTAGCAGTGCTTAATTTACCAGTATTGACATAGCTGTAAGTTCCCCATTGATTCATTGCAAGCTCAGTTCTGCAGAGCACAGACACAGAGCACAGGTCCTGATCCAAGAAGGCATTTAAATACATTTCTCTTTTTTAAAAAAGCTTCCCATTCTTAACTGTGGTCCTAGTTCATAGACAGAATCCCAGCAACTCAGAAGACCAACCCCAAATTATTGAAAAGAGCAGTTGTTTCTCAGTTAATTCAGAAAATGTTACTATAAATAGCAAAAAAGCATAAGAAAAAGGCAGCTGTATCACTACAGGTAATGAAGAATTAAGGTCTCCCAGTGCAACTTTCGGAGAGTTGTGTCTGAGTATTAATCCACTACTTCCCCTAGGTATTGTTCTTTTACATTTCACAATACTACACTTCAATCACTACACTTTCACAATTGCTACACTTCAAATTCTGCTGTCATTAGTCAGTATCTTAGTATGAAAAAAAAAATGTTATCTATGTATCACAGGAATATAGTCTTCTCTGTTTGTTACTTGGATCAAAAAAAAAAAAAAAAAACCCACAGGCTTTTTAAGGGATTCCAATTAGATTTGGCCAGATATACTGTAAGAATAAGCCAAGAGTTTTGAACATACAGTTAGTATACTATAATTACATAGTAAAAGAGTGAATATAGTACAGTAGCTAAATACCAATTGATATATACTTCTTCAAAAAGAGCAACAACATTCCCATATAAAAGCGATGTTTAAAAACACTAAATAAATACTCAGAGTTCCTCTCTTTCCGTATGCCCATAAATGAAACATTTCCAAGACAATAAATCTCTAGAAATACAGATAATGACATTTGATCTCCTTCTATTGCCGTTTTATGAAAATATCACTGTTTAGACAGAAATTTTCAATGACAGATGACTGCTTAGTTTAACAGTATCAACCTGACTCTTGCTTAACACTCAGAAGCTTCCTTAGAAGAGCTAAATTTCATTTAAATTCATTAAATTCTTACTTCATTGAAATTCAAATTCAAAACTTCAAATGAAAAAGCTTCGGTATCAAGCATGGTCTCCTCTGTTCCAGATACTACTGAGACCACAAGCAGTGGTGCCAGTGGTCTCACCACCAGCAGATACTACCGAGACGACAGCCAATAAGACTGAGGAGTTTCCACAAGATTAGGGCACCTGGCACCAAGACTGAGAGCAGAGATAGTATCAGTAACTCCTAGTAGAAGGACAGCCAGGCTGTGAAAAGAACAGAGGTTCTCATGGTCAAGTGATTGTGTTCACACAGTTAAGAACTGTATCACAATGTAACTTCCCAAGGAAAAAAATGCCAGGGCATCTTTAACCTTTATGTGTTTGGCTTCACCACTGGGAGAAGAGAAAACAGTTTCTTGAAACAAGAATTTCATGTTGTTCAGCATCTTTTTTAAACAAAATAATGCTACTTTTCTTCATTCAACTATGGTCATCCCTCAGAAAAATAATGAACAATATGAAATACCTTAAGAGGAAGAAATTCTTTATTAATATCATAAAAGCAAACCCTTGTTTGTATCCCTGAGGAAAGACCTATTACATTTCCACACCCTTTGTAGCAGTGTCCAGATTATAATCCTCCATATGCAAAGAAGCCTCTAAAAGCTCCACACTTGTAATTGAGTTCGAGGTAAAGGACAGGAAAAATGTTTTTCAAGACTGGATTTTAAAGTCCACAGATATATTTTCCTTTTAAAAATATGGTGCTACCACTTCTTAAAAAAAATGCATTCAATTGTGTGTTCACTATACAGTGTTCTTTTTTATATTATTAGAAAGAGCACTTGTTACATAAAAGGGAAGAAGGCTGAAGCTTCTTATTAGCAATGTATAGTGTTGAACCTCAGCATCATGTAGTTTTTGCAAACTTGGAAATTGTTTACAAAGACTGTATTGAGATGATATTTTCAGGGAATTCCCACTCTGCAAAGAAGCCTCTGCAGCAGAGTGAAGGATCAGTTTTACATGCGTTTATTTTAGCATGCTTTGTTCAGTTTTACCTCTCACAAAAATTATCTTGCTTTAGCTTGTGGTCCATTCAAATCTACCTATATAGTGTAGGGCCTCTTCCACATTAAGAAAAAATATGTAAAAATATTCTTCTTTAAGTGCTGGCATTTTGAGCACCTTCTCCCCGTTCCATAATAAAAAATATGTTGACTTTTAGATTATTAATCATTTTCTAGCACAACAGCAACCATAGTCTTCCATTTGGTTCTGCATTCTTTTTCTTTTAGAACAGAATGTACTATTCCAGAATTTTGCATACCTGTCATAGAGATAAATTGGTAGTTTTTGAGAGGATTTCTGAAAGGAATTTATTGAAGGACAATTTAAAAGTGCTGAAACATGAGCATTAATTTAAGAATAATATTACAGTGTTATAGTTCTAACTTTCATTCATTTTCCCTAGGATTTCCTGGACTGCTCAGAACATGGACAAACACATGTATTGATATGTAAAATTCCACAGCACACATTTGTGCATGGAGAAAAAGCACAAACAACTAAAGAAAAGTAGTGAAGCCACAAGGAAGACAGAATGATGCGAAAAGCTCTTCTTGTGCACTTTAAAAAAAGTTGGCTAAAATGTGTCTTAGAAATGTAGGACCCAGCAATAAACAAAGCACAATTTTCCTAATCCTAAATTCAGCTGGAAATGAAAGCTATTCTGTTCCAGTTCAGATCACAAATTGTCAGTTAATTAGTTCTGTAACCCTGACCCACTTTGAAATTGTGCTGAAAACTATAAAAAGCATTTCTGTGGCTAATCAGGCAAAACAGTGTATTTTTTCTATCTCCCTAGCAGAACCAAGGCAGTACACTCTCACTCTCAGGTCAGTACAACAAATCTTCTACAGTTTTTTATCTGCCAGATGGGGTTGAGAGGCTGGAGGAAACTGGTAATCACTAGATGAGGGAGTATGAAACAGAAACTAATAGCTCTTCTTCCTATCTACAAATCAACCCTAGGGGTGTTCACAAGGCAGAGATAAAGAAGCACATATGTCTCTATTAGCAAAGAATAGCAGTGCAGATGGGGGGTTGAAGTTCAAATTACTGAATTTGGCAAGCTGGCATCACTAGCAGTAATGATGCAGTTTGCTAACAAAAAGTAGCAAAACACAGGCCAAACTTTGATTCTGCTACAGCTTCACTATACACTCTGTCAGGAACTACTCTGCTTTGGCTCTAGTGATAAGGCAGACAACCAGGCCAAACTGACTCTTCTTACCTATTCTTACAACTATTACCTTCATCTTAACTTTCCCTCATATTACTTATGTAGGAAAGAGCAAAATGTTTTCTTTAGCTCTTGTAAAGAACTGAAAATTTGTTTTGTGTGAATTTCTTATTTGTAGTCAAGCAGAAAATAGTTCCTACTTCCACTGTAACATGTTGCATTCAATATCCCAATCTGACCCACAAAAGAGGGTGTCAAACCTGCAGCTATGGAAAGAGAAAAAGTGAGACTGCTAGGAACTGACCTTACTACATTAAAAGTACTTTTTTATCACAACAGTAAAAAGGATTTCTTTCAATTGCTCACTTCATTATGCTAATCTAGGATTTCTTCTCCCTTAACAATTTTTTTAAGACCATGAAAAGTCAAATCTCTGACAATGGTGGTTAATCTATAATTATATAAGTGCCAGAAGAAAATTTAATTCAGCCCCTTAAGCAATGTAAAGACTGGAAGAGCTTATGCAGAGCAACAATGGTAGAGGTGTTTAAATCTTCCTTTTATTGTCAATGTATTAATGTCTTTCAATAGAACTACAAATCACTCTCCATTTCACAGTGTTAAACAATATACCTTATTTCTGGAGGTACATAGCAGAAAGGGCTATCTTGTACCTGTCTAGTCCCCAGATACAATAATAATAATGACAGTGATCATATTCCTAAATTGAGATTTTCAATAACTACCAGGAGTAATGCATGCAATATTAGTAGATGCCAAAACTGGAAACCCCATTAGAGCTATACTTGAGTAAGGGCTACATAATTAGTTTCTGTTATCATTAACCTCCTTTATTCCTTCTGTTTAGCTAAGAAAGTGCTTGGAAAATTGGCCAGATCAACAGCCTTGGGAAAGTCTTGAGAGGCAGTGCAAATCTCCTCATGCTGCTTGTCTCACACATTCCCGGGAATACTGAGAATTATGGTCTCAAGTCTCACCTACACAACAAAAAATCCCATTAAAATAGACAATGGCAATACGTGCAACTGAAGAAGGTTCAATCAATATAAATATGAACACAGTATGTTCTGCAACACTGTGAAAAACAAGAGTTTTGCTGAACCAGATTTCAAACTTCAGCCATGATTTTGCCATCTCAGGGCCCAGCCTCTTCTGGTCTACCTGTCATATCTTCTGTCTCTTTCCAGCAGAGAAATTCCCCTTGTTTGACAATCCATTTAATCTTGTTGTCAATATGACAGGTTTTCAAGTGAAAGAGATGTCACAATTTAAATTACTAAGTCTCCACATACACAAGTATCTATATTTTTACATTCTTTTAATTAGATTCTTATTTTTTTTAAGAAAAAAAAAATACATTACCTGTTCTTATGTGTTCAGACAAACTTCTAACATTGGTACACTTACCTTTTAAATGGTTTTGTAGCCTCCAATGAAGGACAGATAAGATTTTGGAGTCACAAATATTCGGCATCTGTATTATTCAAAGTATTCAATACATTTTTCAGCTACAATATCTTGAAATGTTCCCATAGTGTTAATAACACTTTGTTTCACTTCATCTGTGCATTCAATACTGTAGGGAAGTAAAAAATACTGTGCAACTGCTACAACAGCATCTTTAGGCCAGCACTGGAACAAGTCCATAGAACATGCTAAAATCAGACCTGGAAATTTTAGAGAGTGAGTTCTGAACTTTTCCCCAACAGGAAAATGTAAACCAAGAACTGCATGCAGGTTATTGTAAACTCAATTAAGAAGGTAATCATAAAAGTTTTCACCACACGGAGTATGTCTTGGGTACTCCTTTGTCATTGCCAGGATAAGGTCTTATATGATATTGTTTATTTTGTCTTCTGCGAAAAGATCTGAAACCTCCCCTGAAGTCAAAACATTGTCCAAGTACTCAAGATTTCTGAGTTCATTGATAATGATTTCTGATTCCATTGTCTGTGAATGTAAAGGTAATACCCTTTCCTTTCTGCCTAGCAATGCAATACAAAAATTTCAGATCATCCAAAAGGTTATTGGTAGTATATGTTCTGGGAGAGAAAAATATTAAAGATAGAAGAAAAAATACGGATTATTTTAGGAAGCATCTATGATCTACTCAGTTTCATTTAGGCAAGAAAAAATCTTACATATGAAATTCATCCACACTATTTCCTGGCTTCATTTTAAAGTATTTCTTTTCTTTTTTTTTTTTTTTTTCCTAATATTGTGCCAAAGTGAATAATCAGTGCCATAAATTATGGGAAGTGAACTAAAATCAATAGAATACAATGCTGCAAAAAAAAAGTTAAAAGTTATGTCTAAGGGAAGTAATGCTGAATTGCATCACTATAGTTTATGCACTTAAGCTGTTTACTAAAATTAAAGTTTAGTATAGCTAACTTACACTGGCAAGTAGGCTGTATTATATAAGAACAGATGGACTATCTTTTGTAGATATTGAGAGTAGGATAAAGAATATCATTATGAGATAGACAATAACCAAAGTGTTTTGTTTATATTGTGCTATTTGGTGTAACTACAAGCCTCAGAAAAGATACCTTTCAACATTATCATCTGGTCGTATAAACTCTGCTGAGAATGGAGATCATAACTGATTCATTCATTCCATCACTTATAGCTGATGCATGATGATGGTTTAGACAAAATTCATGCAAATTCTGCTACTGATTTTAGACTATACAGTATCTAATGGAGCAAATTAAAATAAATAAGAATGCTGATTTGCCCATTATGTTCTTAATTAATGAAAGTTGAAATTAGGATCTTCTTTTCTTTGAAATCATTTTTTTTTCCAATAGTCTCTTCACAAAAATAACAAATACTTGTAATATACACATGACCCACTCAACAGTGTTTGAAAATACTGTTTCAAAATACACCATAGAGAAGATATCTCCCAGTTCTCTTGCAGCTCCAACACTGCTCTATATCACCCCAATGTAACCACTGCTGAGCTTGTAAAATAATCTAGCTGTTCAGTCTGCGTGTTTTGACTGCTGTTATTACACTGCGATTGGTATACCACAGTGATTGGCGGTATACTGTTAGGCACATAACGGTTCTACTGAGTCAGGTGAGTGGTCAATCTAGATCAATACTCTAACACTACCAATGGGAAATACTCCTTAAAGAGAAACATGATCTGGTACCCAGTCTCCACTAACCGTTCCTTTCCCCCTCCTCTCATTTTCATATCTTTTGTATTATGAATGCTATAAGGTATATATCCCTTTTGTTCTTTCAATATGCATTTAACAACGTGCTAATACTGCATCCTTCTATGACCTTCTATGCAAGTTACAGATGATAATTGACTCGGTAAATAAATACTCACTTTTTTTTTTTTCAGCTCACATTTATTTAGTTCCAGTAAATTAACTCTCCCTAAATGGCTGAAATATTTCTTTACTTTATTAAAACATTTTGAATTCTGCAGGTATAGCGGTTCTATTCTGTTTCTTTGCTCTTTTTTTCCCCATTTCCATCTCTTTTCTATTCTTACTGTTCCTTCCTTCTGCATCTGTGGCACAGGTAGAGGCCTTGATTTGCCTTTCTATCCCATTCCTTTCAGCACAACCTTGTCATAATTGCCTTGTTAAAAGATCTGGTGTATCTTTCTAAGGAAGATTTCTCAGTGCACTGAGTTGTTTGCAAATTGAAATACACACTGCTAACCCTCAATGCTTACCCCT
Source organism: Tinamus guttatus (assembly GCF_000705375.1). The sequence goes on along the minus strand of NW_010581256.1, from coordinate 192,888 downwards.
GTAAACCCTATACCAAAAGAGACAGGTGAAAGGCAGTAGTTACTCCCAGTCAAATTAGGAAGGTTTATACGTAACTTCTTCCAAACAATTAGGTGGCAATGATGACAATGCTTCTAAGAGATGTCTTCCAGTCCCCTTGTAAGGAACGACCCCTCTGTGGTCAAAACAACATCCAGAAATAAGGATGAAGAAAACAAACAATGTAGTATTTTTTCTTCTACCTGCTTTCTTCCCTACTCTTCCTCTGAAAAGAAAACAATTAAATGTAATTTAAAATAAAGAATTCTAACTTGAGAAATAAAGAAGTGCCTCCTTTCTTAAACTTCTGCAAATTCCATCTCTTCCCGTTAAGTCATTGGTAGCAGCTGTAATACTATAGTATGGATGCATAAGCATCTATAACAATAGGTGTTGTTATCCCCTTGCCATCAATAATTGCTCACTGCATAGAATCTACCAGTACATTATTCCATGTTATCTTTAATGCAGAACGATATGTTAGAGGGATTTCATAAGGATGCCTTGCAAACTTAAATGCAGAAGGATCTGTCAAAAGTATTTATTGAATATGTATTATACTATGGATTAAAATAAAGACACAGGATCTGCCATCTACAAACTCTATATTTTCATATGTACTTTTGGTTGAAAAGTGTATCTTTCAATGAGGGATACAATATCTGACAGGTTTGTATTTAAGTTAATTGTTGAGCTGTTCACTTTTGTGGCAAATTAATAAGCAAACTCTATGATGTACAGTGTGTTATTATAGTAGTCTGAAAGCTTTCATATTCAGAAATATATGATGCTAGTCTGATCAAACTCTGTTTTCCAGATCCACCTACACCCACCAACAATGCATTTCCTTGTGGAGCATGAATAATCCATGATATTTCAAACAAATGGATTATCTCCCGTCTTCAGCAAAGCCACTCCAGGAGGATGCTAATCTATTTTCTTTCCACTTTTTCAGCAACCCACCGAGAGGCATGCCTTCAGCTCTTCTGAGAACAAATACTACATATGACATCTTTTCCTATGCCTTTTAGGGGATGGGAAAAAAAAGTAGAAAGGAAGTGGAATGCCCTTCCCCAGCTTTTTAGATGAGGCGTTTACAAACTCTTTTAATAGCAGACTGCCTAAAATAAAATATACATACACTATAGATGTTTCTTACTCAACCATCGAATTTATACTTCAGCAATAAGTAATCTGAAATGCCATAAAAATCCATCAGATGATCCAATATGAAGCTGAGGAAAACAACATGAGACTTCTGAAAAGTAGATTAAATTTCAAAGGTGCATGATAACTTTTAAAGTGTTTTGTGTGGGAAAAAAATGAGTTGTGGGAGTTAGGCAAGGTGGGAGAAATTAAAGACGGGGAACTGTCTTTAGAGAAGTGGACTAATTTGTGGAACAAAGAGCCTGGAGACAAAAGCACTGCTTTATACAACTTACTGTAAGGCAAGCCCACTCTGTATCTAGGATTAGCCGTTTGAAGGTAACTCCAAAGTAGTCTTGTGTATAAACAGAAAGATTTACATAGCATTAAATGCAAAGAGATCAGGCACTTTTGTATTGACATGTTTACAGGCAATATCTTAAAAAATACTGAAATGATCTTCAGGCTTCTGATGGTTTCATTGTACTGAGGCAGGAACATCTGTAATCTTTCAGCTAAATAATCCAGACACAGGATAGGCACATAAATTTTAGAAGTCTTCAACTCTACATCACTAGGTTCGTCTCCAGTAGCTTCTGATACCTCATGCAAAAAATCCACAAAGTATAATGACGTGGAAACATCTTAATAGATTTTGACCATGTTCTGCAGCAGCAATCTACAAGAATACATGAAAGATTGGTTTTAATACTGAAACATTTTGTTGCCATTTTTCTGTGTGATCATTGAACAGTATTTGCTTACCTTTTTCGTCGTATCTTCAAAACAGTCTTTATCACTTTGGTTGATGAGCCTTTTCTCCTACCCTTTCTTCAAATTCACTTTGTTACTCTTTTTTTTTCTTTTTTCTTTTTCAAGAACACACACTGTTCAAAAGCAGATGAAATGTAGATGAGGAAAAACAAAGAAAGGAGAATGGAGAAATGAAAGAACAGGATTTAAAACAGTGAACAATTTAGCAAAAGCTACAATTTCTCTAAAAGCAGCTAGTTATCAGTAGAGCCATTTTTGTTGAATATGCTGGTCAGCAATTGAATAATTTACTAGCACACTCTTTATTTCTCTGTACTTCTAAGACCTACTCCTACAGTTGAGCTGTTTGGGAAATTATGACCAACTTTTCCTCTGCTAGAAAACATCATTTATTAAATCCTATTTAATCTTGTTAGATCCTTGTAGTTCCTTGGCTTTCTACTATATGCCCACACTCTTTTTTATTAACAGATCAAATTTGGCTCATATCCTGAGGTTGTTTTCCTTTTTTACTTTTAATGTTTCAAATTGCCAGAATGTTTTATTCTACCACCATCAAAAATAAATCTGATTTTCTATTTCAAAGAAGTCTCTGCTCACAAATTACTATTAAATGGTTTCATAATCTGTTTAAATATAAGAGATAATATGTAAAATTTACTAAATGCCAAATTTCTTTTGTTCTGAACTGATTCCCCCCCACACACACCTAAGATTTGATTTCTTGGCCGTATTTTGGATTTTTAAACCTTCTCCCAACTCCAAATATCTTTACAGGAGTCTCCTATCTAGATAGACTTCAACAGACTTCATTAAGTGTTACAACAAGTAGAGATATTATGACTCAGGATGCAAATAATCTGTGTGTCAGTAATTTTTTTTTTTTTTTTTTTTCTGGAGGTAAGCTGTTAATGATGGTCTATTACGGCAGTCTGCAAGGAAATGAAAATCCTGATCTTTTTTTCTCATTTACACTACAGTGCCATGCCTTAAATGAAAACTGTATAAAGCAATGTAAAATTAAACAGAGATATACCCAATTCATTGGAATTCATCTTTTCATATTACTGAAAGGTATCTTTGCTAGGTTTCAAAAGCTTGTAAAATTTCCACAGCTGCTGCTGATACCCTAAAACAAGAGAGGGAGTTCTACTTTTCTTTTTACTTAGCAAGGAGTTTATAGGAAAAAATACAACCCTGCAATCATGCCAAAGTATGTATATGTAAAGTAATATTTTGTTTACAAAGGATTCTGGGGTGTAAAAATGCATTAAAAAATCAGTTTTCAGTATTTGTTCTTTTTAAACCTGCAACTTGTTCCCTTTAAATATTCAGTTCACCTGTAATGATGATAGGAGAATATTTTGAAGAATAATGTTAAATTGTCAGTTTTGCTGACTATATGAATGCTATGATCCTGGTTTAAGAAAAGCTGCCCTTTAGAATTAATTTTTTTTTCTGAATCGTAACAAAAAATGACAGTCTGTCTACAATACATACACAGGAGCTATGGTGTTTGCTACACCCTCTTGATGGCTCTTGACAGCTGGTTCATTGGTATATTTCACAGATCAGCTTTCTTAATGTTCTAACAATTTGTAAAAACAAACATTCAAATATATGCTTGCATTTTATTAATTACAGTATTTTTGAATCATTACATGTTGACAGCAATATTCTATACAAACAGGTGAAACATCTTAAAAACAGGTTATTTGATGGGGTTATTTATTGCTACTTAAATCTCATATTCTAGATGTAATTTTCCATTCTATCTCTCCAGTTTCACATTAAATACTGCTTGTTGCTGTTTGTAAACAGCTTAGTACGAAGAGGAAACTTTGTAGAGTAAATAACAGTGTTATAAATTCTTTGATATATACTTATACTTTATGCAAACCTGAAGTGTTCTTTGCAGTCCCTTTACTTTTTCAAGAAAATGTTGCATACATCTGGAAATCTCTTTTCCATAGCAAAGTAATATTCTATAGAATTTGAAAGCAGAAGGAGAACATTTGTAGAGGCAGTTAGCTTTCACTCTTAACCTGAGATCAAAAAGCTACATGCAGTTTTGGAAACTACAGTCCCTTCTTGTGTAAGAAACCTTTTCTGCTCTATAGTATAGACGTAGGGTGAGCAGCTCCCAAGATTCAGCCCCAATTAATTCTAGAGACAGGAATAACAGCTGAAGGCCAGAGGTTGGCTGTATCTGGCCAAAATCCAGTATGCAGAATATCAAGACCAGCATCCAGACCCCGCCTCTTCAGTCTGCTAAAATAGTTCTCTAGCTGGTTCCAGGAACAGAAGTTGACATTACACTGGCATGCATGCTGGCATCAACAGCTGAGCTGAAAAGCTGGTATTAATTGCTGCTGGCATTGGTGCAATTCAGTATTTCAGGACTCAAAAAACACATCCCTGGGGGACACAAAATAGCTCCAGTTTTTATAAAAGCCAGAGGTCAATCGAGGCTGGTAGCTTTCAGCCATTTTCCATTTCTAGATCTCTACAAATCCTCCAGCAGAGATATGTATGAAAAAATCACTTCTACTAACAGTAAACTGTTACTCAGCTATTTTTCATATAACAAAGCCTACAGATTCCTCTGAAGTTACAGACACTATATTTTGAAGTCCACTACACTAGCATTTGTTAAATAATGGAAGGCAAGCATGAGATGATGTTTGGGTTTGTTCTGTCTTTTGCTTTTGACTCTTCTGCAATAAGTTATTATTTTTTAAACATATATTGTAAGATTAACTGTACTCATTTTATACTACGGAAAAATGTATTTGTTAAATTCATAGGAATACTACTAGTAAGAAAAGATACTGCTAGTATCTTGCTACAGAAAGAACAATTATCATTCTCACTAAATTTACCCTCTGAAAAATTACCCTCAGTAAAGAAGGAAGTTCTGTTCAATTTGGACTGTGAATAAAATCTATGCAACAAGGGCGTACAGATCCACAATATCAGCTATCACTGACAAAGCATAGAGAAATAAGAAATCCTCCAAAAAACAGTGTTTTATTCCTTAGCAAAAAGTTTAAAAGAACCACCATAGATATTTATAATATATTCTTTTATTTATAGGCATTGGGAGTGCTGCTAAAATGCTTCAGCGTGAATATGCCATACAACATAATACGAGGAAGAATCAAATGACTTGTTCATTTCACCTTAACAATGACAATTATTTTTATTGAAAGGTTGTCTTACAAAGATACTAGATGATCTTCCATTCTATCTACCTTAAACGTAACTGTTTTTGCTGTTCCCTGTTCTCCATTCTCCAAACAGCTCCAAACGTGCTCCAAACACCTCCAAACCTTCTCCAAACAGCTTCTCCTTGCTTCATGATTGTGCGCATTATGAAGTCTGTTTGAACACTGTCTACATTTGGAACTAGAATGGAAGTATATTCTGGCATGTAAATAAAAGTAAGTATAAATAAAAGTAAGTGTAAATAAAAGTAAGTATAAAAGGAAGTATATTCTGCCATGTAAATACTGTTGGATCTGGGTAAGACAAATGCAAAGTTGGATACTTTCTGCCTGGCCATATATGCATTCATCATCAATACATATGCACTATATATCAGCAAATGCTTTCTTTCTAAAATTAGAGCATCCATTTATTATCATTCAGTAGTTTGTCAAGCTTCTTAAAAGGATGTTAGACTCCATTATGTGGAGACAGCTATTCTTTTCTGAGAGATCTTAAATACTAACTAGACAAAAGGTAAGGTTCCTCTGTTTCCATTCCAAACCTGTTTCAAATGTGTGCTCTCTAAAAATTTCTTAACAGTGAGGGTGACAGAGCACTGGAACAGGCTGCCCAGAGAGGTTGTGGAGTCTCCTTCTCTGGAGATCTTCAAAACCCGCTTGGACGCAGTCCTGTGCCACGTGCTCTAGGTGACCCTGCGTGAGCAGGGGGGTTGGACTAGATGATCTCTAGAGGTCCCTTCCAACCTTACGCATTCTGTGATTCTATGATTTAATAATAGAATGCTTCTTACCAAACACCTGTCTTGTATACTCGCTAAGAAAACGTAGCACATTATAGCATACAAACTTTCTTTGACCATTGCCTACTTTCGCTACAGTCACTGATAACAAAGTCACAAGTTGTCCCTTCTCCATTCACAGCTGGAAGGTCATTCCCTGCAGAATGTCCTATTTGTAGTCTGTTGTCCGCTTCCAGAAGAGCTTCAGCTGACCACATTAAAGCAAAAATGAGTGAGTGATGTGCCCCTTGGTAGGCTGCTTCTCATCCTGGTCTGACAATAAACCCTGAAACCCAGATGCAGTATGTGATTACTGGCTTCCTGGAACAACTTTCAGATACAAATACTAGAATGACAGAGAAACTGATGTCATATTTACCTGTAGGGGGTCAATAGCCTGTTTGATGTACATACATTCTAAAATTAGCATTTTTGGTGTCACAGCAGAGAAAACAAAATCAATCATATATGGGGGAGAAAAAAAGCAATTTAAAGAACATTTCCCCAAAATTAAAAATCAATAGTATAGTTTGCTTTTGGATGTGTCCAAATACTTTATTTCAACTATATTCCCAAGTCCAATCTGAACTTTTTTTCACCATTTCTCTGATTAAAAATATTCAGATTTTGATCACAGAAATTCATGAACTGTAATTTTTTAAAATTAATATTGATGCACCACAATCAGCAAAATTATTTATAAAGGCTACATACAACAATCTTGCAAGGAGTAATTTGAACATTTGTTCTTCAGTTCCACTATGGATCTACGACTTCTGCTCTTCATTGGGAATTTTAACTGGCCATTGCCATTTCTGTAATGAGAAGATAACAGCACTAGAATTGCCATAATGATACATGTATAACACACAACCTTGCAAGTATCATTTTCTATCTATCTGGTATGTTCTGACTACACTCCCTTGAAAGTGATATTCTCAGTTTTTGTTAGAGCCCTGACAGGTTCCAAAAGAAAATCTGTATTTGATCTTAATGGGATGAGGGTTTTTCCCAGAATAATATTCCACAGTCCTTGTATTCTGCAACCTCTCTAGCAAATTTTAAATTTGATGTAAAGATCATTATGAGATTTGCTGCGCAGAATTATTTTCAAATACTAGTTGTAACTTATAGTTTAGACATATATAAAATAAAACCTAATTTCACTTTCATTTAACAATTTTTCTATGATTCCCTCCCTACAGACTTACTCTACCTTTGCAATCTTTGAAAATCAACACTGCACATACAATCTGAGAAGATAAAGCACAACTGGAACACCATGGGGCACCCTACATTTTTTGGTTTTCCCTTTATGCCCTCCATGTTCAGACAGCCATAAAGCTGAGACAATGAAGCTAGGACAGTGAAGACATTCAAACACCCAAGGATGTAATCAATCACCTAGATAATTTTGAGAAAAACAGTGAGCTGCCTGTTCACATATTCACAAGCCTTGCTTGTGTGTTAAGTAACCTTGCTACTTTTATTCTTTACTACAGCTATGTTTAAAATGGTTTTCCAACCATAGAAGAAAGAATAATATAATTCATATAATTAAAATGGGTAAACTACTTACTACAGCATATATATTTTTTCTGGATAGAGGAACTAGAAAATTTAATTGGGCCATGACAAATACACATAAATTGGAAGGAATTTTGGTTAGGAATTTGCTCTCTCATAATAGGACACTGCAGAATGAAATTCGGTAGTAAAAATGATAAGAGGAAATACCCTTTCACGTATATCTAGTTGGGACTATGGAACTCAGTGGGCTATGGAAAGTTCTTTAGGTCAAGAAGATAGTAATACTCAAAAGGGTTGACTATGAACAGTGAAATTATGTCAACTTATTAAGATCAGTGATATTAAAAAAGCAGAGTTTACATATAAAGCTAAGAAATACTTTGGTTTATATATTCTGCTCTCTGCTCCAGAGGCAACAGTAGCCTTTAGCCACTTGATATTAAAATGAGAGCTAATGCGGAGGGATAAATAAACATGTGACTGTTCTACTGCTTTCATGACTTTTCTGAAGTCTTCCAAATAGATCAAGACTCAGGACATGGGATAAAAACAACTTAGGGTCTAATTTAGTCAAAAATTAACTAGATTTTTCATTGAAACAATACACATACATGCCGAAATTCATGTCACTCACATATGCCTGACACTAGTTTGAGCTTTGCACCTTCCAGTCAAACTAAATAGCACCACTCATGTAATTACTGTAACTTACTCAATTATTTGAAAACGCCTCTGATTTCCATTGGCTAAGCAATTCTTTTCCTTACTGGTGGCAGTAACACTCACAGAAAAATTCATGGCATTGTGAAGCAGTAGAGCTTTCAAAGACAAGAGTAGTAATTTAAGAAGGTTAGGGAAGGTTAAAAAAAATGCCATGCAAATAGAAGGAATACAGATAATCTTGATAAAAATAGGGTTACTCTTTTTCCCTTTCTTTTCTCATTTTTCTAATTTATTCTGTTCTTTTGGGCTTCCTCTTATCTCTCATGTAAAAACTATTCACATGCAGTGGTATGTATTTTATTCCATTGCTTGACTCATGAGGAGTATTGTCTGGAATTTCCTATTCTACATCATTTCTACTGGCTGTAACTTCACTAATAATCATTTTATCCACTGTCTAGACTTTAAATGGTAAATAATATTTTATTAGCACAAATAAAAAATAAAAGTGTTTCTTGCAAGCAAATTGGAATTATTATACTAGGTTTCTTACTTACAATTTTTGTTCAATTTAGACTGATTTCAAAGGGTTTCTATTGGTGTGTTTCAAGAGGGATTCTCCTTGGTTACTATATTTCTATCCATAGTTGAATCTGCATTTTTTTCTAGAAGTCAGATGTTTATAAGATACTTCAGTTTCTTAATGTGGGGAAAATAATGAGAGGAACCAATACAGAAGCAGCATTATTCAAATTTGTAAAATCAGTAATTGTCTCTATTATTTGAGAAGCTAAGATAGTTCATTAAAACTGAAAGAAAACTGACAGCGTGACAGCTTTTCATTTACATTTTCAATGGTTCCAAATGCAGCTCTTCAGCACAGAATTAACTTCATATTTCACAGCATTTTCAACTCTCAATGTAATAAAACACATACTTTTCTGTTCTTTAATGTTATTGCTTCAGGATTGGGAATTTGGAATGTTGGTATCATGTTTTCAGAACAAGTAGCAGCATGAAATATAAGCAGAATTGTGTCAAAGAAGCAGTAAACTGACCCACCAATACATTACTTTGGAAGCATATTTTAAAATTATTTATCAGATTTTTTTTTTCTCTTGCTGCTGTAGTAAATACTATGCCATATCATTAAGTTTTGGAGGTAGAACAAAATGAATAGTTTGTTAAACATTGGTTTCCAAAGTAAATGGGAACTAAAATGAAACATTACTTTGAGAAAACATTTGTTAACACATACCAAAATGACATCTATCGCTGCCTTTATCATAATTTATATATTAGTTTCTGAAAATGTCACTCAAAAGCTCATTAAAACCTGAATTTGCAAAACCCAATAAGCATAAAAAATGTTTCTATTTGTTCCACAGATGCTAGGCATGAAAATCAGAAGTGGATTACAAAGATGGAAGACTACAAAGTCATTATTATTGACACAAAAATTTCCAGAGGAAAAAAAAAAGATTTTCAGTGTAAGTGAAGAAGGTACGTTATTGACATTATGCTTATCTACTACTACTGTGTCTAACTGTCCATGGTATTAATATCCATAGCATTAATGAAACCTTTTTATTGATTCATTCTGCTATGTCCAGATGGAGGAGAGAAAACGTGTTCGGAAGGAACGTATCAAGGAGATGTCACCTCAAAAATCTGAAGCATAGAAGTCTTTTCCTAAAGGCCATGGTTTGCTTTAAGAAATAAATAATTTACCAAACACATTTCTGTTGCAACTGAAATTAATAAAGATTCAAAAAGAATGAATATTTTTCCTAATTTACTTTTTCACCTTTAAAATAAAAAGCAAGTTTACTTCATTTCTATATCTTAACAAGAATTAAAATTGCAACAACACATACAGCCAGAGAAAATAACTGTTTTGCCAAAATAAAATAACTACAGATTTCACTGCCAACACTGCAAACAAAACAAAAAGTCATCCCATCATCCAAATATACCTGATACAGTTTCATTAATTCATTAATGATAATTTTATTTTATCTTAAATCCTTCACCTGTACTTGCTATATTATTAAGTAAAAAATGGAAATAACTGAAATGGCAATTAAGAGGAAACAATATTATTTTAAATAAATAATGTATTTTTTTCTGAAATAGTTGATCTAAGTACCTGAAATACAGTATTAAACGAATTCCATAAAGCATCAATGTAGGTAGCAAGAAATGTTTGCAGGCCCCCAATCCAACAGTGAAGAGCTCATGAAGACCATCTCATTATGAGAAACTGTTGCAGAAAAAGCATTGTCAACGATGTCAGGTTCAAAACGAATTCTGCAGGGACACTGGAATGCAATCTCCAATAGCCAAAATAAGTTTCTTATTATCATCCAGAATAGAGTTCAGATTTTTAATCCGTATCACACAGACAGGTCTATTCAAAACTATCCAAACATGTTTACCCTAATAAGCATTGATCAAAAATACACATTTACTTAACATCTCAGAGGACATGTTCTTTGATAAACTACCAACTCATAGTTTTATGATGTCTGACTCAACATCAATTGTAGTCTTTTAATTTGGCCAGTAAATTGAATCCTTTTGTTATCCTGTGTCATACCAAAAAACTATCAAAGAATGACAGAAATAATTTGGACTAAGAATGGAGTTGTCCTTTTCTTCTATATCTTCTACGTCCTATTCTTCTTTCATCTATATTTTCTATTAAATATAGTCACACACAGAGAATCTTTGCAGAATATTACCCAAGTGTTTCATCTGAGACTTCTCATTTTCTAAGTGCGATCTGAATGAAGCACAGTGCAACCTGCATAACATTTGAATGTAATTATGACTCAGTGAAACACCATCTGTAGGTTTGATAGGAAAATTAGGGAATGCTCATACTAAATTCCTAACAGAACCTCTACTGATCAGTCTACTGATACAAATATTGATATGGAGTGGGAATGACATACAATCAGTGAGGAAGAATTTACCTTTTCTGTCTTATCATTAAAACATTAATAACAGCTGTTCTGTGGTTGAATGGTAGAACTTTCTGCTTACAGAGGAAGTAAAACTCTTAACACATTTTCTGATTCTGTTCTGGAAACTCAAGTTCCTACGCTTGTGAAACCTCTGTGCCCTCTGGCATGCACACATAATTCAGATGCTTGGGTACACTAACCTACTCGCACAAAGCAAAAAAAAGTATTGTAATTTCCAATCTGATTTTATAACTGAAGACCTTTCTCATAAATTACTCATGTAATTAGACCTTATGAAAATAGTACTAAAATGTTCTTTTTGACAGGCATGATACCTTCTTGACTTTGACCTTGACCAGCATGATCGATTACCTTCTTCAATTTTAAAGTTTTTAAAGCAGAGAAAATGCCATCTGTCCAGTCACTTGTAGCAACATCAAGGGTACCAAGCACTTGGGAAGCTGTGATTGCCTTTGGTTCATTCTCATCTCTCTATGAGGGGCATAACAATCTATCATTGCTTTCATCAAAATATGAATGCATTTTTGTCTTTCCGCACCAGTTAGACCTAGGGTCATCATATCTCACGACAATGTAAATCAGTTTAAAATAAAACCTTGGAATGTCATTCTACCATTTAACAATACTTTGCATCTCTCATCCCAATTTTGTTTTGTCAAAACCCAAAGCAAAAACTCCTCATTTCACTTAATTTTGACTGAAATCACATTTTAAAAATATTACTAAAGAGTTTCTAAAAATGTCTGCTTTACTATGGTAGGAAAGCCAATATGGGTCTGTATCCTCCCTCAGGCAGTTCTATTCCTTCTTCTAATTGAAAAGCACAGCTGCCTTTTGAAGTTCACATGTGATGACATTGATTTGATGGTGGTAAACAAAAAGAATAATTTCTAAATTTATTTAATGAGAGTTTTTCCCAATGATACAAAAAGTATATCCTTCTGAAGCACACAAAAAATACATTCATCATGCATTTTAATATGCTTTTCTTTTATAAAAAAATTCAGTAGAAACTGCACTTTCAATTTCATAAGTTTATATGTGTATTGCTTAAGGAAAAGAAACCTGATCTACAACAATAAATTGAGCCTATAGTTGATACTGTTTAGCTATATTTTACTAAATCAACTATGCAGGAGGCTTACAGTCTGCCCAAAAGCAGATGGGATATTTAAACTGAGACTTCCAAAGTCATCAAAAGGAGGTAGGTAACTAATTCCTATTAAGTCTAATGGTACCTGGACAATGTCTTTGAAAAACTCATCCAGAAAGTTACAGACCATACACTTACAAATCAAGATTACAAAGCATTATTTTCAGCATTTATTTTTGTATTGCTGCATTTAAATTCTTACAACTTATTTAAATTCCATATATATGTTTATTTGGAGGTATTTTGTGATGGAAGAAGTTACTATGTTTCAGATGTTCATTTTGAAACAGTGGGCAACCAACTGCAGTTAGGAAAAAATCGACTACACAGTGGCATAGCTGATGTTTTTGTAAAAAAATCTAAAAAAAAATCTACAGATGAAAGTCTCAACAGTAGAAGTATATGTTGTTGTTGCAGGGAAAGGATCTGCTTTTCCCCAGTCTGAGCAGGCTATGGAAGGAAGCAGTATGGAACTTTGGCTAGAAGTCCTATAACATTAAAAGGCAAATAATTTTGGTTTCGGTGCTGTCAGAGATTTCACAGTTTTCACTGTGCTTCACAGGTTTGTGAGCATCTTTGGTTTTCTATATTTGCTAAGGACTATTCTTTGACACACAGGAAAACTGAGCCAAATAAGCATCAACAAAGGGAAACGCCAAGGCCTGCCCCTTAGGAGGAGGAAGAACATGCATACAGGCTGGGAAAAAACAGTACTTACAATAGTAAAATAGCCTTGCTGAAAATTCCCTGTGGGTTCTTACAGACAGCAAGAGGAACATGAGCCAGTGGCAGACAGCATGACCATGGGCTGCACCGAGTGTTGCCAAAGAAGGTGTTTCTTCTCAGGATTGATGAGGCCACATTTGGAACGATGTGCCCACCTCTGAACTCCTCAGTACAAGAACGACATGGGCATACTGAAGCAAATTTAGTGAAGGACCATAAAGAGCATCTGATGTATAAGGAGAGGTTGAGAGTGTGCTCAAGAAGAAGAGGCTCAAGGTGCGTATTATCAATATGTTCAAATAGGAGGAAGTAAAGAAACAGCCAGACCTTCATCCGTGGTAACTAGTGACAGGTTGAGAGGCATGGGCATAAATGGAAATCCAGGAAATTCCACTTGAATATCAGAAAATACTTTTACTGTGAATGTAGTCAGATACTGGAACAGGTTGAACAGAGAGTTTGTGTCACAATACTCTGGAGAAAATCTGTGTTGCTAATTTGTGAAAGTGTGTGTACACAAATGTCCCTAAACAAGGTTCACACAGAAACCACTTTCTGAGATCCAAGTCTCAGAGAATGATCCTCCAACAGATGCAGCCTATAAAGCCAGTAACTGCAAAGCACAGACACGTGACAGGACTGAGGGAACAGGATGAACGGCAACACAGTATGAATCATCACTGATGCTAGATCAACATAAGGGGATTCAGGTTGCTTAAAATTTAATATGAAGACTAATGGAGACACCCTGAGCAATAGTAAATAGAAGCCAGTCCACAACAGAAAGCTACTGAGCAAAACTCTTTTAGTAAAAGAAGCCTCAGAGAAATGAAAATTGAAATGCCCTGAAACAGTGAAATTATTGAGCTATGGAGAAAGAAAAGAAAAAATCCAAACCTCTACTTTTCTGTTTTAATTCTGAAATAAGGCAAGTGAAATGATACCATTCCACAGTCTTACTCTAGCCAAGATTTCTAACCGAAAGCTAACACAGACACTAATGTAATATTGAACTGAAGCAACAAAATGGAGAATTTGGTCAATATTTCTAAGTTCGTTAGGATCCAAATGGAGAAGAATCCCAATCTGAGCTGCTACTTACCCTTCCATTAATACATTTTCTGTCTGAGACCCACAAGAGACACTCAGAGCACGGCAGAGTTCTACAATGTGTTCCTTATATTTTCTCTATTTCTCCATTAAAAAACAAAAATGAAATGACATTTTCAGATTCAGTTGCTGAAACTGAAAATTCTAAAAAGACTAGGTTTCTGAGCATCAAAATTGTTATAAATCCAACAAAGGATATGCCATATAAACCCTTCTAGACACAGCTTATGGTTAGACAAATATTTGTTTTGCCAGTTTAGATAATTGTTCTTCACAGAGCTTGTAGAGTGTATCGAATTTTCAACTAAGGATTTGGCTGTCTCAGAAACCAGCACTCGCCAGCTTGACTTGCATAATAATGCCATGGTCAGGCACCATCATAGCAACAGTGTGAAACTGAATATTCAGATTTTCTGTAAGTTTCTGTTGTCCTACATAACCTGGGTACTGGAACATGAAAGATATAAAATAAACTATTATTTAATAACAAAGGATAGGATTTTTTTTCCTGATTATTTTTTGGTAAATACAGGAGTGCACACCAGATTACAGATGATAACTATAATATGTGACAATTGTAGAAAACTAATCACTTGTCTTAAATATTGCAGATCATGAAATATGTAATGACACACATGGTATTTGGAGATCCCCAAGACGACAGAGCATAGTCTGACAGCCCTTACACATCTCACTGGAGTTGTTTTAAAAGGTTATTACCTCTAGGTATTGATACTATTTCAATGCAGAGGAATATTATTGTCCACTACAAACATTCCCATTTCAGTGCAAAAATCAATCAGGCATTGGAAGCCATTACTGTTATAAATTAAATTAACCCATCTGACCTTTCACTGAGGAAGTCTAAGTCATTCACATATTCACTTTGGCATGGCTCAGCCGTGAGGATAGTTGTTGCTGGCTATGCAGTGATAACCTCTTAAATTCTTCCTACTATTTCCAAATTCCCTTTCCATAGGACTTGATTTGTTCTTAGTTAATCTGTCCCCTTTTTCTGCAATTCAAAGTGCTAACAATAACAACTTTTCAAAGACAGACAATCTTATAATAAAAAGAAATGTGTCAGCTCTTTAGTTTTGTATGTGGAGCCCACAGGTAAAAAGTGGGAAGCACAAAAATGTCTCCGTATAGTCTTACACATTCATGCTACTTTGACTCCTGCATTAAGAAAAGTGGTGCAAAGGCACCAAAGACAAAACTTCAGGAGGCCAGTGAACCAGAGTGGTCATTTGGTCATACAGAAGGATTGGGCCAAATCCTTCAGAGGTTGGGAAACACGCACCAAACAAAGAGCTGTAGTCCTCACAGTTGTCAACTACTAAGTCACTTAAGTCCTGTAAATTAAACTTTTTTTTTTTTTTATTACTCTTGCTATATAATAGCAAGATTCAAACCAAACAATTCTTTCTCGGGAAAAGAAAACAAAAATCATTTGTTCCATAATGCCACCTGCTGGGTGGAACTGGGAAGCCTGGCTTTCAAGGGAGGTGAGTATCCTACAGCTTTGAGTGCATTAAATTCTTCCAAAATAAACACTGTTATTTTCTGTGTTTTCACCAGTTTCCAGTGGTGTTTAAAACACCCACGCACACACACAGAGGACCACATGCAAACTGTCAGCTGCACAAGAGCTGAGAGATAATTTTTGTTGTGTACTAATTGCCATACTGTATATCAATTTCTTAAAACACACATTACAGTAGTACATTCATAAAACATAGTATCAGAATAATAGCAGAAAATAGAGAGTTAAATTACAAAGATTTTTACCTATCTCTAAGTAATGCTTGATTTCAATCAAAAATCTCCTCACCATATGAATCCATTCAGACCTCTGCTGGGTTCTCATCCACTTCTCTGTACTTGCTCTTGATCACAAAAAAACCCCCACATTTCACTGGTGAAGAAAATGCTTTGAGAAAAGGCAGTAATGCTAGATGCACCAATCAAGGATATTTTCCCGTTTTGGTCTTGTCCCTGATTTTCCATTTTTGAAAAAAAGGGACTTTTTTGCATAAGGCCCTTTAAATTTCACAGTAATATGGCATTAAATAAAGTGATGCTGAAATGAAAAAATACTTACAAAATGAATTTAAAATTATGGGCAGAGCACATAGCCCCATTCTTAACTTAGAAGCTGATAGTTTCCTTCCCAAATTTCAGTATTTTTCTTTATTATTTTCTATTTTTCTTTTCACAGGCATTGAATATTTATCTTTCTAACATACATGCATAAATAGAACAATAGTGTATTGAATGATCAACTTTTGATTGATTTAAAGTTTTTTAAAAGTTATTTTACTTCCTTTTTTCTAACTACAGTTTCATGTATTCAAAATATTTATCTATAAGAAGTCTGATGAAACTCAATTATAAAAACTCAATTTAAAAATAACCATTTGGTTACTGTTGTTGCCCTTTCAAATATATGAAGCCATACCACTAAGTCTTTAAACCACTACTACCTTAAATCAACAAATAACTTAAGAATCTATCTCATCGCTTAACCAAAGGAAGAAAGTCTACTCTAATTTTAAATATCAATGCCTGAAATAATCATTTCCTTTGTGGACCATTTTCTATTCCAAGATTCTATAAAAATAATATTGATTTAGGCAAAGAGCATCAGCCTCTGTCAGTAACTTCTCGGTACACAATGAAGCACAGAGGGCTGAGTTCTCAGAAAGGACAACTCATATAAATCCTTGTCCCAAATATGTGAAGGAATGACCATACTAGTATTCTGTGAATATATGCAAATCTAAAGCTCATATTGTATGCTCTAAAACAACTGTTAAAAAAAAGTACTCCAGAACTAATGCAGAAAAACATCCCACAAAACACACACACACTTCAATCCAAGCGCAAAGATGTTAGCATCTTTGAGTCTAGTTTGTCGAGGGTCACTCTCGCGCCAAGTGCCAGGGCCCTCCCCACAAGCCAGAGAAAACAACACCTCCACACAAAGTGAGGTCAACTCCACCCTGCTGTTGTCTGTAGCAGGGCTTTATACCGGTGCAGGTGGGCATGCACTGAGGAGCAGCACTCATTGGCTACAGGCTCCCAGCTGATTGGTTCTCCTCCAGGTGTTCGGTTGCTAGGCGTCGGTCCAGTTCTCCACAAACTCCACTTTCTTATATATTCTTACTAAGGCCCCAACACTAGTTACAACATGAATCTGAACGGCAGATATAGAGGTCTATGCCCATTTAAATTTTTGTACAATATGGAAAATACACCAAAAAATGGTCTCCCCAGACTACAGTTTTTCTTTTAATTATCACAGTACAGCATGTTACCTTTCCTTGCATTTACTTTTATGATAGGGTGGTGTTACTTGTTCTTAGTCCAGTATCACTGTGAAAATCTGTGAAAATCTGAAAATACAACCAATTCCGTAAGGCAGGAAATAAACTAAATAATACGTATTTTTTCAAGTGAAATGTAGCACATCCTAAAATAAAATCGAACTGTTTTCCAGAAGAAAAATATCTCACTTTCTATCAGAAAAGCACTATTTTATTCATGGTTTGTTGAAAGATATTTTCAAAAAATGTGAAAAATTCCATCATAGAAATTGTCAGTTTTTCACAGTTCAAGATAAGGCAGATCTGTCACACAACACTGGAACATGCATGAATTCTTCACGTCATGTTGGTATACGAGGTAGACAAAGCACATGCATACTGCCATAATACTGCAACAATCTGCAGCTACATCGTAAGCAAGTCTTACCTCTTTTCTACCAAATGCACTGTCTCCATCAAAAGAGACTTCAATCAAATTGCAGTTAGGCTCCTGACATATTATTGCCTTCCTCAGAATGACTCTACTACCCACTGACAACAAAATATGCTAGATATCGAAACTCTAGATAGAATTTCCCCAGCCCATCTTTGAGGTTTCTTGCTGAAGAAACACAGCTCCCAGTTCTAATTGCCCAAGTATGTTTTGGTCAGCAACGAAAGGACAAAATATCAGTGTCGCATACTGATAATAAATGTCTCACTAAAGAAACTCTTCTTTTAATCAGAATGTCTTTGAGATTGCCCTAGCAGATGAAAGAGTCTAATTCACTTGCAGCATTATATTTAGGAGTCCTGTGAACCTTGTATTGCCAAAGCGGGTCCAAAGAACTCGTTTTGCAATTTAATGTTATTGCCTTATCCTAAGAGCCATCTTTTCTTCTCGGGAAGTTGTTCTGCCATAGGCTTGTAAAGGGCTGAGAGGAATTGCTGAGGCATTACTGGTTTGGCATTACTACACTCTGAAATACCCAGCGGTGATAAGAAAGGGTGGGAAACTACTGTCTAAAGAGGCATAACCAGTTAATGCTCACTTGTGTACATACCTTCTTTTTGACTCACAACCCTCAAAGCCAGACTTTGATAAAGTTTGGATAAAACTTTCCTCCCAGGGAAAGCAAGCATACCTGCTAGTAAGGGATCCCAGCAAACTAAAAGAAACGGAGGCTGGTGCATATAGGATATGCTAAGGAACTGATAAGACTTTAAGATCTATGAATTAAATGGTGGGCAAATGATTTTACGATTATAAACCTAGCATTAGACTCTCTTTCCAAGTATAAGGAGAAAAATATATACAGCTCAAGGAAGATGAATAAATTCGTACATACAAATCTTTTCTAATGAGTCATAGTACTCATTTATCTATCTTATCTGCAAAAAATGCTGTAATTAAGGGAAAGCTTGCAATTTTGGCCACTTTCTGTGCTCCATTCATTCCTCTGGTATTCCTGGTAGATCTTTAATAGTTTGATGATTTTAAGTTTTAGATCTTCAACAGTTTTTTGATAGTAGATCTTTAATAGTTTTATGAGATGTTAGATGATACGTCTCTGTCTGGCCATCTTCGTATCTATTTATGACCTGTCATCCATGAACTTGTCTAATTCTCTTCCAAATCTGCTGACATTAATTCGCAGAAGAAAACTGAAGATATATTCAGCTTTCAAGCACTTAAACCACTTCTCATATATATTCAGACCAGAAAGAATCATGTTTTTGAAGAACCGAAGCAGTGGAAATCTTTAAAAATCAACACTGCAAGCAATACTAATTTTAAGCTATTAAATCTATTTATAACTCTAATTTTAGAACTAAATCCAATCGATCCAATCAACAATTTGTACAAATGAATAGATAGTACAGTATACAGCGCTGCATACTACTCAGTTCTATATTTTAATCTGTACTTTGTGTTCTGTATTATGTATCTTATTTAATTGATTTCACATGATAGCATTCTGCTAAATACTGTGAACACATGCAGGTAGAAGTGTATAAAATGTAATTTTCCAACAGAAAAATAGCAATTTTGAAAAATATTCCTTTATTGTCAGAAGGCACGATGGAAATTCAATGCTACTGAAATTTTAAATCACAGTTTCTTCAAGCTAGTTAGAAATCAAGAAGAAATAAGTAGTTTTACATTTGCATCTTTTTGCTTTTCATTTTTCTTCCTTTTTACTATCATCACCACTGCCAATGGACTGAAAAGTTTTAGGCTTTTAGTCCACAATCCTGACACAGTCCCTATTGCTGAAACCATTCCTTATAAATGAATATTTCATCCATATTTTGCAGCTACTCCTGAATTTGAACTCCACTAGTACTAAATAATGGCAATACGGGACAGAAACATTATGACACTTTCCAGTTCTTCAGACTATTCCCTTCTGTCCTGACAAATCACATATTCATAACATAACACTATTGTTAATATATCCCCAAAAAAGAGATGCCATACTAAATGCCACACAATTTGTTTTGAGTGACTACTCACTAACATTGTCCTAACTTTTATGACAAATGCAGTGAGATCAGAAATAAACTAATTATTTGCTAAGGAAGTCTCCATTATTCTTTTCTTTCAATTTAATTCCAGAAAAAAATAGCTATTCAAAATACATATGCCTAGCATGCATAGGCATCTCATTTTGTCCCTGAGAAAGTTATTTCCCTATAAAGCCAACATGACATGTTTGTCATTAATTTCTCCCTTACATTTTCTTACAGCAACGAGAGGTGAACTGCGATTAATGTCAGGTTTAGAGGAATGCTGAGTTTCTTTCAGCTCTTATTCCGGCTCTGCTGAGTGCTAAGAACTCTTAATTCTTCCCCCGAGTTCAGTATCACCTTGCACTAGCTTCCCCATCCTCCAACACACAAAATAACTGAAATTTAACCGGACAACTTAACACTGCAAAGACCAAACACATCTTCAATATTTTCATTCCTATTACAGCAGCCAATATGATAGACTAGAGAGGAAAAGAAGTGTTTTCTGTAAAACCTAAGGTTAGTCTCCTTCTTTGGAGATCTTCAAAACCCGCTTGGATGGAGCCTGGGCCACGTGTTCTAGGTGTCCCTGCTTGAACAGGGTGGGTGGATGTTCTGGATGGGCTCAGGATTCGGCAATCATCAGCCAGAACGAGGTGACTACATCAAGCATTTACTCAGGTGAAAGCATATAAAAGCAGCAAAGTATGGATAACTACTCATGAGGTGGTACCTGCCGATCTGGGCCTGAACATCCTCTCAAGCTGGCAGATCAGAGTTGCTGACTGGTTCCCACAGAGACAGTGTAGCCTCAGAGTCAGGAGTTTCTCCTTCCCCTACTCTCTCCGCACTGTCCTCTCTATGCCCAGTGCATCCTGGCACGTAGGGTCAGTACAACCCAGGAGGCAGCCCGGGGGGGTGGGCAAACCTCGCCT
>NW_010581256.1:138774-169966 GCF_000705375.1 Tinamus guttatus | reverse complement strand
CGGAGCCCTTCTGTCCTTGCCGTGTTTTTTCTCTTTCTTCCTTTTTCTTTCACCTCGTGTTCCGCCGTGTAGCTCTGAGGGTGTTCGTAGGTCTGGCTCATACCGTAATTTGTGCTTCCTGTGTAAGAGTTGTGCGGCAACCTGCACACCTCAGCAAGCTGGTGTGTAGTTGCTTAGGATTTTATGGCGTACTGGCGGCTGATTTTCATTTTAGGGCACATTGAATGGCCCTGGAGAGTGGCTCTGTGGATTAAAGGTCATTTAATTCAGCTGAATGTATCCAGCTTTGTTACCAAAGTAATTTAATATAAAACTCTACACAAAAGATACTATTTCTGTAACAAATTCATATTTAAAAATACCTGTTTGTTTGTTGTTTTGATTGTAGATGTGTTCCTGACAGATTAGAAGTGGATTGAGCAAATCAGAAGTAGGGAGTTCGTTCCACGTGAGTTTCTATGTGAGTGGTGCTAATAAATCCTATACTTTGAAATGTGAGGTAGGAAATCAAGCTTAGTTTTAGGAAAATGGTGTATTAGCAGAGATGTGGTGGTGTGTTTGCAAAGCTGAGGAGGTAAAGTAAGATAAAAGTTTACGCTGCAGAATTAATTCTGATATAAATGCATACTCTTTAAATAATTATTTTTGAAGGCTTGTCCTAAAAAAAATACAAGTCAAACTTAAGACAGGGATATAGGATTTTATAGACTAGCTTTTGAGTTTGCTTTGCCTGGAATCTTTCATAAACCTGTGAAGTTCTAAAATAACTCACTCTAGTTAAGCTAAAACTACTATAATGTAGCAAAAGTAAAGGATATTTATTCTCCATATGAATGTAAGAATTGCGAAAATGTTATGTTATCCAAAACTAAATGTTGTAAGACCAGGGAACATTAAATTCAAACAGAAGCCTACACAGGCTGTCGTGAAGTGTGAACAAGCCTCTCAAGTAGGCATCCCTGCTTTCTGTAGCCTGACAAATTGGACATTATATGTCAGGTTATGTAAAATCAATGCCTCAGCATACAGTGATCAGAAGGCCCTATGCTGTGCAGTGGTAGAGGAGAATTGGAGGAATGTGACTGCTGTCATTAAGGCTTTCATTAGTTCTTCATCAGATCACAAAGTAAGCTGGAAAGCTGATGCTGAAGATCTTAAGGTAGCATTACGAATTTATAACCTGCATTTGCTGAAAACAGTGAAAAGGGAGTCAATTTAAGGAGTCTTACTCACAGAAAATTGATAGATTTCTCTGTATTGTCTTCCATGGAGTAACTGCAAAGTTCATAACTTGGTAGTTCCCTTTGACTTTTAACGTAGCTTAATCTTCCTTTTCTGTTTCAGGGTGCTGGCATGAGAAGTTGTACTTACGAAGCAACTTGATTAGTTGATTGAGAATACTGTACAAAGGTTATTTATGTAGCGTGTTAATGTATTAATTTAACACATAACCTATCTCTTTTCAAATGCTTGGAGATAACCTGTATACTTAAATAGCCTCGCTATTAAGAAAAAAAAAAGAAAAAAAAAAAGAAAAAGCTATTAAAATATAACGGGCATTTCAGTTAGAACCATCTGGAGTTGAAGGAGAAAAACTGAAAAAAGAGTTTTTTAGGTATTTTCTGCGTGCACACGTTACGTTTTTTGGTCTCCTCTGGATTGGGCTGATATTGAAGTATGTGTTAACGGTGTTTCCTACCTTCCATGTGGAGTCAAGATATTACAGATTTGGTGATGAAGTGATCTACTGGATATAGCACTCTGACTTTTAAGTAGTTGTCACTTTCAAAGAAGAATATGGATTTGAGGGAATCTGATACACAGTAGTAACAGAGTAAAACTTGGGAGCATCCTGTTTAATTGACTTAAGATATAAAAGGTCTTTTTATCTGGAAGGAACCAGAAACATCCAATGTGCTTCTGTCTTGTGGAGTTCCATGCATATTTGTACTTTCAGTGGTTGGGATCCTGTCTCCCATCAGTAGCTAGTGCAACTTGAAAGGAACAGGAATGGTTTTGTTGCTGGAAGATTTTGCCTGTTCTGTTTTTTTGTGTCTAATAATTAGCTGGTGTGTCTTCATTTTATCAGATATTCAACTGGAGATTGGAGGGGAAAACTTGACTAATTTTCCCCTCTATAGCTGCAACTCTGATGAACTGATACTATGAGAAGAAGGGACAAGAGGAGATAAATTATTTTTTCACCAAAATATAAACGAAACTGCTTTAAAATCAAGTCTGCAGGTCTAGAGCTCCTGCAGCTGTGTTTCTTTCCACTCTTGGTAGCAAGTTTGAGCTGTTCAAGAGGGTCAGTGATTTTCACAGCTCCACCAAATTCAGCTTCACTATGAGTTAATGCTTTTTGTCTGGAATTTGCCACGAGATTCTTTTGTTCATGTCTATTCCTCTTCTAGTAGACAAGTCTATTTTAGAATTAGATAGAATCTTTATTTGAAAGGTAAGACTTGTTGCTTTCATTTTGTAAGTTTACTTGTTGATGCACACTTAGAGAGGGCAAGATATGAAAGAAACACTCTAATCAGAAGCATTACATGTAAATTAGTACAAACAAAATAATTGGTTAATTTTTTTTATATTTCCAGTTAGTGCTATTCATAATGCCTTGTAATGATTCTTCTACAGAGTTGCTCAGTTGTTATTGCCAGGATTAGTTCTCCCATCATTAGCTTTGAAGAGTCATATCAAATACAAATGTTTTCTAAAGGTTTTTATTTTCTTTCCAGTACTGTTAAATTACGATGGCATTTTGAAGTCCTAATCAGCAATGGAGGAAATGGATAGAGAAGCAGTTGCAACAGCTGTTCAGAGAGTGGCTGGAATGCTTCAACGGCCTGATCAGCTGGATAAAGTGGAGCAGTATCGCAGGAGGGAGGCTCGTAAGAAGGCTTCAGTAGAAGCCCGACTCAAGGTATGAACTTTGATAAACTTGAATGTCCGCAATGCAGAAGTAGTTTCTTTTATTTTTCACCTGTATATTTTCATCCAGATAGTTTGAAAGCATGGACCTTTTTGCTCTTTGTCTCCGCCAAGTCTCTGTACACTTGATTCTAATGCAAGCTAATGATCTGTGTCACACTGAAAACTTAACAAGTATCAAGCGTTTCCTATATTTTCTACAGTTTATCAGTAAACAACTCCCCTCATCCTTTACAACCTGTCAACTAAAAAATCTTCATTGTAGTGGCTGAATACCAAATTGAAGATTGCTTCTAAAAAGGGTCATTGCACTGCAAATACAATTGGTCTGACCTGTACTTGAGCTAACACTCAGATATTTTAAATAGTGTGTGTTAATACGATTGAGGAAGAAAATGACATCAATCAAAAAAAATCAGAACACACTTTTTTTTTTCCCCTAGATGTTTCTGCCCACAGTGCAGTCATGCAAATAGCCTGTTTTCCCTTTCTGACACAGTAGCCTGTATTCCTTTTCTGATGCAGCGTTGGTATCACATGATCACAGTCACTTGCCTACTGGCTGCTTCTGCAACCAGTATGCATAAAGGCAATTTTATGAACATGAGGTATCATACTTTATAGCCAGAAAGTTCCCTTGTCACTTACCTTAAGTTGTCCTAATTTCAGTCATTTATGGAAACACCTCTTCCAAAAAGACGTACAATGATCCTTTACCATTGACAATTCACTCCCAAAACATGCACTAACATGGCACGCTTAGCAATTCAATGGACAGCAAAACAATTTTTTCCCAAAAGAATTAACGTAATAAAGGAGATATGTGGGAAGGTTTTAAGAAATACATAGAACTTAAATACAGAGGGAGAGTGTGTGTGGTGTGGAGAACAGATCATCAGCTGCAGCTGCTGACTTCTTGTGTTGGGTTGCCTTCGAAAGATTTCAGCTACTTCATCTGTGCGAATGAACATGTTGCAAACCTTTCAGTATGAATATTTTAGTGCTTCCATGGATATGTTTTCCACTGGACATGTTTACATCTTAGTCATCATTTTCCTTTGATCCATCAAGATAATAGTCATTTGTGTGTAAAGAATAGAAAAGCAGGAAAGTAGTTGTGCGACATCTTCACGGAGAGATGAAGCAGCTGAGATCTTCTGGAGTGGTGTCCTTCTCAAAAAGGAAACAAAAAATAATCTACTCCTTTAGTTGGTGATCCTCCTCTTCCTATCCACTCCCTGATATTTCTTTCTGCATTACATAAATTGTTACAGGGAAAGCTGCTTTGAAATATGTCAAACTCAGCTGCTTCATGCACTTCAAACTGATTCCAGTTAGTGGAGCAATGTGTTGATCAGTTGGTAATAAAACTTTGATCTGTACATTCAGGGCATTCTCATGTGCCATCATCTTCTATCTATCCCCCTTTGAAATGAAGTAGTGAAGGAAACTCATTAGTTTTCTTCTCTCTGGGGAGAGAAACCCCATTCTACTTTCCCATGATCTTAGTTTAAAATAGACTTACAAAGATGATGGTAGATCTGTGTTTCTGAGTTCCTGCATCAGCTTTGTTTGAAGCAGTTGTCTGTGCTCTTTTAAAAAAAAAAAAAAATTAAAACACCCATGCCCTTATAAGTTACACATTTGTAGTAAACTATAATATCCTCTTCTCAGTTATTTTTCTCTGGAAATGTTACTGAAGATTGCTCGTTTGTTACTGTCAGTTTGTCACTGATATTGTACTATAATTTCTTTATCTGTTTGTGTTTAAGGCAGCAATCCAGTCTCAGTTAGATGGAGTACGAACAGGTTTAAGTCAACTGCACAATGCCTTGAACGATGTAAAGGACATTCAGCAGTCTTTGATTGATGTTAATAAAGATTGGAGACAGAGCATCAACACCATAGAAAACCTCAGGGATGTTAAGGATGCTGTAGTGCAACACAGCCAGCTGGCAGCTGCTGTAGAAAATCTCAAAAACATCTTTTCAGGTAATCCAAGGTTCCATATATAATTCATCAAAAATTGAAAGCACTTCAATATGCTACTAACAACTCTATCTATAGATAACGTGATGAACTTCAAACTCACTAGGCATTAAGAGCTGAGGAAAAATCACCTGGACATCAGGTTCAGAAAAGTAGCTAGCAACTCATTAGTACGTGTTGAGTTTGAATTGCTCTGTGAGAACTTCCAGTCTGGCCTATCTCATGGGACATAATAGAAGTCACAAAAAAATGCTGCTTGCTAGCAGTTAGTAGCAAGAATAACATACTTGTTGTAGAAGACTAAAATACTCAAGCCACGCAGAGAAGCAAAATGTAAAAAGATCCAAAATATTGCAAGTGGGTTGGCATCTACAGTAATACTGTTGGATAAAAAGTCCCATATGGCTTTAGAAAGCAGTTCATTTTGCAAATGAATGTAAAATATCCAATAGCAAAATTTCCAGGCAAGAATTCTTTAGCAATCTCTCCTCATAATACTCCATGTTGTCTACCTTGACTTCAGCAAGGCTTTACACTGTCTCCCATAACACCCTGGTAGGTAAGCTTAGCTTAGATGATTGGACAGTGAGGTGGATTGCAGACTGCCTGAATGGCAGAGCTCAGAGTGGCGGGAATGCAACAAGGAGGACTCAGGCCTATTTGAAATTAAATCTGGCAAGAGATGTCAAGGAATCTGTCTTCTGTCTTCTGCAAATCCATCAGTAGCAAGGGGAAGACAGGGAAAATGTGGGCCTGCTGCTTAATGGGGTGGGTACTCTGATGAAGGATAAAGAGAAGGCAGATTTACTGCATGCTGCCTTTGCTTCAGTCTTTACTACTAAGGCCAGACCCTGGAGACAAAGCAGAAAGTCTGGAGAAAGGAAGACTTGCCCTGGTGAAGGGGGGTCAGGTTAGAGATAATTTAAGCAAACCTGACACATTTGAACAGATTTGTGGGCCTCTTTGGGATGCACCCAACAGTACTGAGGAAGCTGACAGGTGTGATTGAGAACCGGCTGAATGGCAAAGCTCGTGGGCTCTGTGTGTTAATGTTACAAGCACAGTTTCAGCTGCACAGTCTCTACTCCAGAAATGAATAGCACAGTTGCTAATGTGCATCAAAAAATTATGGACGGGAGACTCTGCTTCCTTGCAACACTGCACAATAGGAAAGGTTCTGAATGAAATGATTAATGTGGCATGATGGACATTGTAAAGGTTTGGAAAGAAAAAACAATTTTCTCTGGAAAACAGTGAAAAGGGAGTCAATTTAAGGAGTCTTACTCACAGAAAATTGATAGATTTCTCTGTATTGTCTTCCATGGAGTAACTGCAAAGTTCATAACTTGGTAGTTCCCTTTGACTTTTAACGTAGCTTAATCTTCCATAATTTCCTTTTCTGTTTCAGGGTGCTGGCATGAGAAGTTGTACTTACGAAGCAACTTGATTAGTTGATTGAGAATACTGTACAAAGGTTATTTATGTAGCGTGTTAATGTATTAATTTAACACATAACCTATCTCTTTTCAAATGCTTGGAGATAACCTGTATACTTAAATAGCCTCGATATTAAGAAAAAAAAAAGAAAAAAAAAAAGAAAAAGCTATTAAAATATAACGGGCATTTCAGTTAGAACCATCTGGAGTTGAAGGAGAAAAACTGAAAAAAGAGTTTTTTAGGTATTTTCTGCGTGCACACGTTACGTTTTTTGGTCTCCTCTGGATTGGGCTGATATTGAAGTATGTGTTAACGGTGTTTCCTACCTTCCATGTGGAGTCAAGATATTACAGATTTGGTGATGATCTACTGGATATGCTAACGCACTCTGACTTTTAAGTAGTTGTCACTTTCAAAGAAGAATATGGATTTGAGGGAATCTGATACACAGTAGTAACAGAGTAAAACTTGGGAGCATCCTGTTTAATTGACTTAAGATATAAAAGGTCTTTTTATCTGGAAGGAACCAGAAACATCCAATGTGCTTCTGTCTTGTGGAGTTCCATGCATATTTGTACTTTCAGTGGTTGGGATCCTGTCTCCCATCAGTAGCTAGTGCAACTTGAAAGGAACAGGAATGGTTTTGTTGCTGGAAGATTTTGCCTGTTCTGTTTTTTTGTGTCTAATAATTAGCTGGTGTGTCTTCATTTTATCAGATATTCAACTGGAGATTGGAGGGGAAAACTTGACTAATTTTCCCCTCTATAGCTGCAACTCTGATGAACTGATACTATGAGAAGAAGGGACAAGAGGAGATAAATTATTTTTTCACCAAAATATAAACGAAACTGCTTTAAAATCAAGTCTGCAGGTCTAGAGCTCCTGCAGCTGTGTTTCTTTCCACTCTTGGTAGCAAGTTTGAGCTGTTCAAGAGGGTCAGTGATTTTCACAGCTCCACCAAATTCAGCTTCACTATGAGTTAATGCTTTTTGTCTGGAATTTGCCACGAGATTCTTTTGTTCATGTCTATTCCTCTTCTAGTAGACAAGTCTATTTTAGAATTAGATAGAACCTTTATTTGAAAGGTAAGACTTGTTGCTTTCGTTTTGTAAGTTTACTTGTTGATGCACACTTAGAGAGGGCAAGATATGAAAGAAACACTCTAATCAGAAGCATTACATGTAAATTAGTACAAACAAAATAATTGGTTAATTTTTTTTATATTTCCAGTTAGTGCTATTCATAATGCCTTGTAATGATTCTTCTACAGAGTTGCTCAGTTGTTATTGCCAGGATTAGTTCTCCCATCATTAGCTTTGAAGAGTCATATCAAATACAAATGTTTTCTAAAGGTTTTTATTTTCTTTCCAGTACTGTTAAATTACGATGGCATTTTGAAGTCCTAATCAGCAATGGAGGAAATGGATAGAGAAGCAGTTGCAACAGCTGTTCAGAGAGTGGCTGGAATGCTTCAACGGCCTGATCAGCTGGATAAAGTGGAGCAGTATCGCAGGAGGGAGGCTCGTAAGAAGGCTTCAGTAGAAGCCCGACTCAAGGTATGAACTTTGATAAACTTGAATGTCCGCAATGCAGAAGTAGTTTCTTTTATTTTTCACCTGTATATTTTCATCCAGATAGTTTGAAAGCATGGACCTTTTTGCTCTTTGTCTCCGCCAAGTCTCTGTACACTTGATTCTAATGCAAGCTAATGATCTGTGTCATACTGAAAACTTAACAAGTATCAAGCGTTTCCTATATTTTCTACAGTTTATCAGTAAACAACTCTCCTCATCCTTTACAACCTGTCAACTAAAAAATCTTCATTGTAGTGGCTGAATACCAAATTGAAGATTGCTTCTAAAAAGGGTCATTGCACTGCAAATACAATTGGTCTGACCTGTACTTGAGCTAACACTCAGATATTTTAAATAGTGTGTGTTAATACGATTGAGGGAGAAAATGACATCAATCAAAAAAAATCAGAACACACTTTTTTTTTTCCCCTAGATGTTTCTGCCCACAGTGCAGTCATCCAAATAGCCTGTTTTCCCTTTCTGACACAGTAGCCTGTATTCCTTTTCTGATGCAGCGTTGGTATCACATGATCACAGTCACTTGCCTACTGGCTGCTTCTGCAACCAGTATGCATAAAGGCAATTTTATGAACATGAGGTATCATACTTTATAGCCAGAAAGTTCCCTTGTCACTTACCTTAAGTTGTCCTAATTTCAGTCATTTATGGAAACACCTCTTCCAAAAAGACGTACAATGATCCTTTACCATTGACAATTCACTCCCAAAACATGCACTAACATGGCACGCTTAGCAATTCAATGGACAGCAAAACAATTTTTCCCAAAAGAATTAACGTAATAAAGGAGATATGTGGGAAGGTTTTAAGAAATACATAGAACTTAAATACAGAGGGAGAGTGTGTGTGGTGTGGAGAACAGATCATCAGCTGCAGCTGCTGACTTCTTGTGTTGGGTTGCCTTCGAAAGATTTCAGCTACTTCATCTGTGCGAATGAACATGTTGCAAACCTTTCAGTATGAATATTTTAGTGCTTCCATGGATATGTTTTCCACTGGACATGTTTACATCTTAGTCATCATTTTCCTTTGATCCATCAAGATAATAGTCATTTGTGTGTAAAGAATAGAAAAGCAGGAAAGTAGTTGTGCGACATCTTCACGGAGAGATGAAGCAGCTGAGATCTTCTGGAGTGGTGTCCTTCTCAAAAAGGAAACAAAAAATAATCTACTCCTTTAGTTGGTGATCCTCCTCTTCCTATCCACTCCCTGATATTTCTTTCTGCATTACATAAATTGTTACAGGGAAAGCTGCTTTGAAATATGTCAAACTCAGCTGCTTCATGCACTTCAAACTGATTCCAGTTAGTGGAGCAATGTGTTGATCAGTTGGTAATAAAACTTTGATCTGTACATTCAGGGCATTCTCATGTGCCATCATCTTCTATCTATCCCCCTTTGAAATGAAGTAGTGAAGGAAACTCATTAGTTTTCTTCTCTCTGGGGAGAGAAACCCCATTCTACTTTCCCATGATCTTAGTTTAAAATAGACTTACAAAGATGATGGTAGATCTGTGTTTCTGAGTTCCTGCATCAGCTTTGTTTGAAGCAGTTGTCTGTGCTCTTTTAAAAAAAAAAAAAAATTAAAACACCCATGCCCTTATAAGTTACACATTTGTAGTAAACTATAATATCCTCTTCTCAGTTATTTTTCTCTGGAAATGTTACTGAAGATTGCTCGTTTGTTACTGTCAGTTTGTCACTGATATTGTACTATAATTTCTTTATCTGTTTGTGTTTAAGGCAGCAATCCAGTCTCAGTTAGATGGAGTACGAACAGGTTTAAGTCAACTGCACAATGCCTTGAACGATGTAAAGGACATTCAGCAGTCTTTGATTGATGTTAATAAAGATTGGAGACAGAGCATCAACACCATAGAAAACCTCAGGGATGTTAAGGATGCTGTAGTGCAACACAGCCAGCTGGCAGCTGCTGTAGAAAATCTCAAAAACATCTTTTCAGGTAATCCAAGGTTCCATATATAATTCATCAAAAATTGAAAGCACTTCAATATGCTACTAACAACTCTATCTATAGATAACGTGATGAACTTCAAACTCACTAGGCATTAAGAGCTGAGGAAAAATCACCTGGACATCAGGTTCAGAAAAGTAGCTAGCAACTCATTAGTACGTGTTGAGTTTGAATTGCTCTGTGAGAACTTCCAGTCTGGCCTATCTCATGGGACATAATAGAAGTCACAAAAAAATGCTGCTTGCTAGCAGTTAGTAGCAAGAATAACATACTTGTTGTAGAAGACTAAAATACTCAAGCCACGCAGAGAAGCAAAATGTAAAAAGATCCAAAATATTGCAAGTGGGTTGGCATCTACAGTAATACTGTTGGATAAAAAGTCCCATATGGCTTTAGAAAGAAGTTCATTTTGCAAATGAATGTAAAATATCCAATAGCAAAATTTCCAGGCAAGAATTCTTTAGCAATCTCTCCTCATAATACTCCATGTTGTCTACCTTGACTTCAGCAAGGCTTTACACTGTCTCCCATAACACCCTGGTAGGTAAGCTTAGCTTAGATGATTGGACAGTGAGGTGGATTGCAGACTGCCTGAATGGCAGAGCTCAGAGTGGCGGGAATGCAACAAGGAGGACTCAGGCCTATTTGAAATTAAATCTGGCAAGAGATGTCAAGGAATCTGTCTTCTGTCTTCTGCAAATCCATCAGTAGCAAGGGGAAGACAGGGAAAATGTGGGCCTGCTGCTTAATGGGGTGGGTACTCTGATGAAGGATAAAGAGAAGGCAGATTTACTGCATGCTGCCTTTGCTTCAGTCTTTACTACTAAGGCCAGACCCTGGAGACAAAGCAGAAAGTCTGGAGAAAGGAAGACTTGCCCTGGTGAAGGGGGGTCAGGTTAGAGATAATTTAAGCAAACCTGACACATTTGAACAGATTTGTGGGCCTCTTTGGGATGCACCCAACAGTACTGAGGAAGCTGACAGGTGTGATTGAGAACCGGCTGAATGGCAAAGCTCGTGGGCTCTGTGTGTTAATGTTACAAGCACAGTTTCAGCTGCACAGTCTCTACTCCAGAAATGAATAGCACAGTTGCTAATGTGCATCAAAAAATTATGGACGGGAGACTCTGCTTCCTTGCAACACTGCACAAGAGAAAAGGTTCTGAATGAAATGATTAATGTGGCAGGATGGACATTGTAAAGGTTTGGAAAGAAAAAACAATTTTCTCTGTCCTTTTTTACAAACTTTTTGATGAATATTTACAATTCCATCTCTAATCTACATGAATTCCTTGCCAGGACTTCTCCTTTTAGAAGTCATTTTCAGAGCTTTATCTCTTAGATGAAACACAGTGAAAACGCATAGGCTTCACATGCCTTTGATTTTATATAGATGTTTCATTTTAAATATTATTTCACATTCTCTTTGGATATCTTTTCATAAAATGTACACATGAAGAACACCTGTTTTTCAGACATGCTAAATTGGCTTGGTTAATCTCCGTGAGAATGTATCTAGCTGGTGCAGTAAAAAATAGGATACAATGTGCAATTTAATCAAAAAGTTCTCAATCTCTGTTATGTGCTACATCTAGCAGTAGAGATCAAAGAAGGAAAAAACATCTCTACATTCCAATATTGAGTTATTGTGAGGATACTGTTTCTTCTTGCACTGGTAAATGGAAATGAAAATATAAACCTTTTCTTGTATGCTAAGAGGCTTTGAGTGTAAAGTATCTACAACCAAGATCATTATGCAGTGTAGTTGATTATAAGTTCCTTTAGGCATTGTTTTCACGATAATTAATGGTCATAGACTGTGTTCCTTCATGCACCTTTTCCTTGGGATGTCAATTTTATTACAAGTTGCCTTTATGGAGTGACTACTTTCTCCAAAGAGATTCTTTTTTTGTCTGTTCTCAGTTCTTTTCTCTTTATCTTCTAGGTAATTCCTCAAATCCTGAATTAAAAAAAATACATTAATAGTTTAAATAGTTTAGCAATATAGGTAGTTTTGCCTGTTCTTCCTTCCTGCCTTAGGCAACCCAACTGTTCCTTCCAGAAGGAGCTAAAATTCAGTATTCATTGTGTGTGTGCAGCCTCAGCTGCACCAATAGGGTTAGTGATTTTATTTATTATTTTATCTTAAGTCAGGCAAATTAAATCCCTTAAGCTAGTAAGAAAGCTAACATTACAGTAAGTTTTATGGTAGAGTTTCCTGGCTTCTTAAGGGGAAAGAGAAGGCAAGCTGTCTTCTGTTGGCATTTTGATCTTAGTTTCAGTAGCCTTTGGTCACTGTAAATGATTGTAATAAAAGATATGGAAGCACTAGAATTAAAGATGTGGAAGGACTTTTAAAGGCATATTGTAATTACTAGCAATACATCGAATACATTGCAATTATTTCCTTTAAATATTTCAAAAGAATTGCTACAGCTTTTTCCCAGTTTATTTCCTGATGCTGTTAGTATCTTGTGTTTATTTTCATAGTCTGATGGCATCTTTTTTTTCACCTTTATATTTCAGTTCCTGAGATAGTCAGGGAGGCACAAGATTTGATTGAACAAGGGGAACTGCTGCAAGCTCATCGAAAACTGATGGATTTAGAGTGTTCTCGGGATAACCTAATGTATGAGCAATATCGTATGGACAGCAAAAACACACATGACATGAACCTCATCCATACATACTTTGGGGATATGCAGAAACTTTCCGAGGAACTGGCAAAACAGCTTTGGATGGTGGTTCAAAGATCTCTCGTTACGGTCCGTCGAGACCCGACCTTACTTGTTTCCGTTGTCAGGATAATTGAGAGGGAAGAGAAAATTGACAGGCGCATGTTAGATCGGAAAAAGCAAACTGGGTTCATACCACCTGGCAGACCAAAGAACTGGAAAGAAAAGATGTTCAACATCTTGGAAAGAACTGTAAGCACTCGAATCGAAGGCACTCAAGCAGATACCAGAGAGTCTGACAAAATGTGGCTCGTGCGCCATCTAGAAATCATACGTAAATATGTCCTTGATGATCTGTTAGTGGCCAAAACCCTACTGGATCAATGTTTTCCCCCACACTATGACATTTTTAAGAGATTACTAAGTATGTACCATCAGGCGTTGTCCATCCGCATGCAAGAGCTGGCTTCAGAAGATCTGGAAGCAAATGAGATTGTTAGCCTTCTGACTTGGGTTTTAAACACATACAAGAGGTAAGATCATCTTTTCAAGAATCATGTTTTCCTGTTAGGAGCAGCTGCAAGTTTATATGCTACTGCATATAAAACACAGTGTGCTATTAATAATAACTAGTATTAGGCTAAAAGATGTCTTATTAGTATATAAGAAGATAAAACTATCAAAGTGGGTAGTGGTAAAGAGCTTGCTATGTTGATATTTGTTAAGTATTGTGTTTCTTAGAAGTTATTCCTTAATATTTCCTTGAATTTTTCTAATATGTGATTTTTTTGTTGCTTCGTAAGCTTAAAGTTTAATGCTGTTACACAGTCATCTGACGCTACTGTCACAGTGAATTAGCATATTCATATTCATTTGCAGATTTAGTAAGGTATTGATCAGAACAGAACAGACTTGGATCTTACATATTTGTATAGTTAACAACTTTCTGTTGTAATTGTAGCAAGTATTGGCACTGTTTGTGTGTTCCTTATTGTTAAATTGAAAGAATTTTTTTTTGATGTTCTCAGAACTGTGTTGATTTGGTGGGTTTTTGATGTTGTTTAACAGCAGTTAAGATAGCATATGTTTAATTTGTGCGGGCCTGTAGTTATTAGGGTTACCAAATTATTCTGGAAAAAGTATTAACAGCTTTCTAGTGGTTAATGACTGTAATCCTGTTCTCAACAGTTTGTATTGACCCAGGGTCTGAGATGTGTACACTTCTACTGCCTTTATTGCCAGTTGTTCAACTGTACTGTTTCATCAAATTAAACTCTTGCTGTCCTAAGCAAATCTGTAGGAGATATAACCGTTTTCTGGAGTTTCTGTAACCAGCTTTAAGACACCTTTTGTGTTTAGAACTTGATGCTTTATAGTTCAGCATCCTCCTGCTCTTCTTGCTACAAGAAGCAACCGTGCTTATGGTTAACAACCCTTGGGCATGCTTATGTCCATGTTCACGCTGTATAAGAGATATGGCTAATGAACACAAGGCAACTATGAGATGAAGGAGCTTGAGTTCATTTTCTTTTTCATATTGTGCTATTAGAAGGACAGAGGAATGACTTGACAATGAATGAAAATCAGAAATATTACGTAATGCTAGTTCCCCCTGCCTACAGGGGCATGGCTCAAACTAATCCTGCTCTCAGTTTCTTCATTTTTATAATAGGCCTATTTTTCCAGTAAGATGATCTTTGGTCATGAAATCACCCTCCTGAGCTCCCACCAGAAAGTAGAAACAGATGGCTGTTGAGTTGGTTTAAAGCTATTCAACATCTCTCCATGAACATAATCTCAGTTAGGACAGCAAAAGTAAAGGAGTAAAACTATAGGGGCAGAATTATTTATGAGGCAAACAAAATAAGATCATTCCTGCAAAATAAAGTTACGTAGCAGGTACCACCTCACTGTAGAATCTTGGAATGAAGGTGAGATGGTGACTGGAGTAAATTTGCTTTAAGGTATCTGAGGACACACTTCTCTCCTGCACATCCACATAATGAACATGATGGATAATCTTAGAAAAAATGCACAGTCTTATGTTTCTGAAGTGAAGCCTGAGGGGACGGCGCAGGAATTGTTTTCTTACGTGTTACTACAGGCTGTTGCAAAGATGGTCATTAGTTGCTACCTATGTTTGGAGTAGGGAGTGGAGTAAGAAATCAACTAAGTCTTGGAGCTGGAGGGAAAGTAAGCTACTCAAGGCTACCTGGGAAGCTTAGAGAAGTTCAGTCGCTGAAAATCCTTGAAGAATAAGTTAATCTTCTGTAATATGAAATTATGAAAAGTTTAGATTTCTTCAAAATATTTTCTGTAACATTTTTCTTTAAATAATCTTGGCTATAGCTTTTACATTTTTTTCTTTTATATGATTTTATTTAAGTTTTTTAAATGTACTTAACTGCAGCTGTTTGTATTAAAGATTTTTGGCCATGCGTAGATAATGGAAAATTGCAAATTTTAGTCATTATACCAAAAAAACTGCATAGATTTTAATTTCTTTATTAATTTGCAATGTCTTTTTTTTTTTTTTAAAAAAAAACTCAGTGCAGAGATGATGGGAAATTCAGAACTATCTCCTGAAGTAGATATAAATTGTCTGAATCTTCTACTTTCACAAAATGTGGTAGACCAGCTTCTCAGCAAATACATGTCAACTCTTACTGTGAGTAGTAACAATTTAAAGATACCTTGAAATGAAACAATAGCTATCTTAGTGTCTCAGAACTCTTTTTTTTTTTTTTTTTTTTGCACCAGAGGAAACTATTTTTATAAATGGAAACTTGGTACATTTTTACAAAACCTCATATGCATGCTGGTTTGTTTATAGACAGTTTTAATCAGAAGATGTCAGATGTAAATCATGAAATGCCAAAGTAATTATGCTTTGCGGATTATATAGGCTTTCTAGATTTTGAGATTTTGTTAACTATATTTTATTAGAAAGAAAAGAATTCTAGAGTTTATACTTAGATTCTTTCAAATGCAGAGTGCTATTAATTAAAGTATTATCAGATTTATAAGCCACTGAATGCTGTTTGGTCTACATACAGTTGACTGAATCTGCCTTTTTCAGTCTTTTCTGATGTGTTCTCTTCAAGGCATTCAAGATGTTCATGCAGCATGTTTGCCAGACTGATTCTTTTAATAGTGCTTTTAGTTTTATGGCTGTCCTCTGCGTCAGTGTACTTTCGTTTCGTGGATGCTGTTTCAAGTGCATCTTAAATACAAAAGATGCATATCACTCAGGACAGGTGATTGCATCTGGCATCCCTAAAACCAGGACAAGTGTTTAGCAAAGGAATCAGTATATGATTTTTTTTTTCCTAAAAAAGGAAAGCCTTTTTGTTACACAAGAGTCTTTTTCTATAAGAAAAGATTTTCAAGGCAGTCTTTTCTGCCTTTAAGATTAGATATTGTGGGTATTGTGCTGGATGGAACTTTGGACCTGCTTTTCTTTGCATAGTTCTGTTGCATTCCTGACCCTCCTGAGTACAGGAGTCCTATTACTTGGGGAGATTTGGAGCTTTTCTCAGATAGTTACTAGAAAGTAGTAACCCTTTGGAGTTTATATCTACCCCAGAAGTATGAAGAAATCCTGATATTTCTCTCACTGAAATCAGTAGTCTTTTAAAATTCAGGAAAGTTACTTATAGAGACTCTGCTTCACATTAGCTTTAATAGAACTTCTGTTGAAGTTTATTTTTCTGCACTTACCTTTAGGATAAACTGGGTTTGGTTTATTTTCTCAAGTTACTCTGATTTAAAAAAAAAAAAAAAAAACACTTTGAATTCATTTTACCCTCTCTCAAGTACTACCTTAAAAAATCAATAAAAATACCTGATTTTCATAAGGAGTAAAACACTTAAGATTTTTTGTAGGGCACCTCAATTTGAAAAAATGTGGCAAATGCTGATCTGACTGTGAAATAATGCAGATGACCAAGGGGCTGCCTTAACAGTAACTTTTTCTTTGCATAACACACTTCATCAGAGTAGTCCCCTATTCATAGATGTTTTTGTACATCATTTCACATAATGGCTAGGGTAATACAGAGCCATCTTTACACGTAGCACTTACTGGGGACAGAAGTCACCTTTTCTGCTTTTAACTGCCTTTCTTTTTCAAGAAAATCATAACATCTTAGTTTTTTCCTTTATTCTGCTAAGAGTTCTGACAAAAAAAAAAAGGCTTAAAGCATCAGGGGGAACAATCACCCGTTTTACACTTTGTACCTTTTTATTTCCACTGTATATATTTCTGTATATGCCGCCTTGTCATGTTACATAAGTGGGCTTGAATATGCCTGTTACACACTAGTGGGAACCACAATCTTTTACATATAAACTATACATTTAGTAAACATTCTGGCGTTCACTATCTGCTCTTGCAAAGATGTCCATGATATCTGTGTCATGCAGTTGATCAGAAAACTGGTTTAGTCTAGTCTAGTTTTAGAAACTAGAAGTTTTTGCTTTGAAGTGCTCCCATTCTAAAACATGTTTTAGCTTGAGTCAGGCTACCTCATAAGCTATTCCTGTTTACCAGTATTTTTTTTTCTCTTTAATCAGTGTAAATCTTAACTTATGTTACCTACATCCTGGAAGGATGTAGGAATCACTGTAGTGGTCAACATTATATATTGCCATGCCATAGTTCATTATGGGAATAACTGCTATTCCAAATATTTTCTTTCCTTTTTTGCTTTTTTAGATCCATAATTCTTTGCTTTTTTTTCTTGGTTGTTTTGTTTAATGCAGTCTAACATTATTGGTTGGCTACGAAAAGCACTGGAGACGGATAAAAAAGACTGGGTGAAAAAAACTGAACCAGAAGCAGATCAGGATGGGTACTATCAGACTACGCTCCCAGCTATTGTTTTTCAGGTATAAGTCAAGTCAGTCTTCTAGAAAATATGGGGAAAAAGAGCATGGATTAAGAGAAACAAATAAGAAATCTATTTGGGATGACATTGTATGTATTGAAATGCAATTTGTTTTCCTGTGGAGTAGCTGGTGTTTTGTTTTGAGATTTTCTTTGCCTTTTTGGCTTTAGATTTTCAATAAGCAAGCCTAAGATGTTTTTCCCAGTCTGTTTAGTTGAGATGCTTGTACTTAGCTAAGTACTTTTACATAGCTACTTTATGTAAAATTGTAATGCAAATTTATCAGATGAAGATGTTTGTAAGTTACTGGAATGTCATCTGCTAATATAATACTGAGATAGTAAAGCATGCATTTGTTTCTAGAAATCATTCATTACTTACACAAAAACCTTGGAATACTGTGGGGAAAAAAATTCTCATAAAGATGAAAAAATATTTCTGTTTAAACACTACTCCACTTTAAAACTCCTTTCAGTGCCTATCTGAATTATGAAAGATCTTAAGTTGGAAAAATGCAGCTATTTTTGAGACATTAATAAAATAAAAAAGTTTTCCCAGCCTATTAGTAATAGATATGAGAAGCTTTTAAATAATCTTTGTCAACCAGGAAAATAAAATGTAAACCTGTTTTATTCCTTTCCTAATTCTTCTTTACAGATTTTTAAGAGAGAAGGATGGCCTTTTCCCTCTTATATCCTCTTATATCTGTTTACAATTTTCTTTCTTTTATTTGTCTCTGTACCAAGTTTTTAACTACATTCTTTCTCATTTATATTAGCACCAAAGTTGACTAACAGTCTTCAGAAGGTGTGTGATTGGAAAAAAAAATAGTGGCTCATTTAATCACAGAATCATAGAACGCTTAAGGTTGGAAGGGACCTCTAGAGATCATCTAGTCCAACCACCCTGCACACGCAGGGTCACCTAGAGCACGTGGCACAGGACTGCGTCTAAGCGGGTTTTGAAGATCTCCAGAGAAGGAGACTCCACAACCTCTCTGGGCAGCCTGTTCCAGTGCTCTGTCACCCTCACTGTCAAGAAATTTTTCCTTAAGTTCCTGTGAAACTTCTGATGCTTCAATTTCTGGCCGTTTTCTCTAGTTCTGTCAGAAACTGAAGAACAAACTCAAACTGATTTAGCTGTAGTGTTAATTATCAGCACTGTCAAAGGTGGCAATGCTCAGGTTCATGTAACAATGAAATTTCCAAAATTATCTCAGTAAAAATAGGTCATACGTTTTTACCAGTTTTTAAGCCCTTCCTCTCCAGTCCTCCTCCTCCCATACGCATTTCTTTGTAGATCACTTAGACTGGTGCCTAGTTGCAAATATGTCATAGAATTTTGACATCTGATACTTCACTAGTGCAAAATGACTTTTTACTATATTTGGGGGAGAGCAATGGAATTCGTGTTAGTTATTTATTGTTGCTGCAAGAGATGACCCAAGAACCTTGGTTCTTTGTAAAAACAAGTTTCTAGTGAATTAGAAATCGAAACTTGGATTATTTCTTCTGCCAATAAGTAACTGTTCTGTGTGTTAGGCAAAAAAACTGCATTGCATCTTAATGACTGTCAAGAATTTTTTAACTACATCTGTGAAGATAGTGGG
This sequence comes from Tinamus guttatus, assembly GCF_000705375.1. The sequence continues at coordinate 150,863 of NW_010581256.1, read as the reverse complement.
GTAGGGGTGCTTAGTCAGCAGAAATTGGGCTTGTTTAAAAAAAAATATAGAGAGAGTTGGTGATAGTGAGTCTCTAAATAGAAAATCCAAATAAGAAATCTGTCTCAGTTGTTTAACAATTGGTATAGGCTTGTCTTTATAACACCGATCTTTTTAACTTAGATGTTTGAGCAAAATCTTCAGGTAGCTGCTCAGATAAATGATGATTTGAAAACAAAGGTACTCCTTCTATGTCTTCAACAAATGAACTCATTTCTAACAAGGTAAAATAATTTTAAAATTTTGAATACTTTATCCTGCCTCTGTTCTTCTATTTTCATGCTTGTTTTTCCTATTTGTTTGTTTATTGCTTGGTCTTTCTTCTGTAATGCACGTACCAGTCAAGCTTTTCTTGACCTTCCTTTCCCTTCTTTCCTTCCTCAGTTTCACCAGTTTTTTTTTTGTGCTGTTGACTGGCAGTCTCAGTTCTGTCCTATAATGGCTCTAATTCTTAGAATCAGCTCTTACTTTTATATCTCTGATTGATAGTCCCTTCTGATAAGGGAGGCCAGACAGAAACCACTTCCTTGAGCTCAGCTGTCTTTTTAAATGTTTTGAGTTAAAGGGATTGTGCTCAGAGTAAAGACATTAAATGTCGCATGATTAACAAGCCCATTATAAATTATTTCTAAATACCTTGCAGACCATTATGGAGTATTTTGCCCTACAGTGTGTTCTTGGTTATTTCATGTTTCTGTCTATTTAATGCTATACCTTGGATATATGACAGGTACAGAGATGAAGCACAGTTATATAAAGAAGAGCATCTTAAAAATCGTCAGTATCCTCAATGCTATGTTCAATATATGATTGCAGTCATCAACAACTGTCAAACTTTTAAGTAAGTCTGCACATTTTTTCAGCATTGTGGAAAAAATCAGTACTCTTATGTTCATAATGCTACACCCTCTGAGGACCTTCTTTCCTTTCCTAAGGAAGGAGTTACAGGCTTAAATACATTCATGTATTTAAGGTACTGTAATTGTCGCTGCTTTTGCCAAGTCAAACTTATCAATCACCTGATGCAAATTGCCATTACTCTTGAGAATGTCATTGTCAAGGATGGGGCCTGCCATTTCTCTTGCATTTGATCTCTCACGGTCCTCCTTTAAAAGAGGATAATTAAGGTAGAAAAACTGCAGAAAAAGAAATAATCATTATTAACGTTTGAGTTAAACAATCTAACCCCACACTCAACTATTTCTCTGCAGCCGTTAGTTTGTTACCAACATAAAAGTAGTTTAACGTGATCCCTGGAAGATTGTGCTAGAGAATGAATTAAAGCTTCCAAAGCAAGTAACAGAATTTACTCCCTTTTGGAAAAATAGGGCTATCCAGTATGTCTTTTTCTGTGCATGCACTCAATTTAGTAGCAATAGAATTGTGCAGCTGCTTCAGTATGTGATGAAAAGGCTTGTTATTTGTCACAGAGAATCTATAATCAGTTTGAAAAGAAAATACTTGAAAATTGAAATGGAAGATATGTTATCCAGCAGCCATACAAACATGGATGCGATTTTAGACACCATTGCCAAAGAAGCATGCTCTAGTCTGCTAGATGAAGTCTTCATGGATTTAGAGGTTGGATTTTTCTCCTTCTTTTTCTTGCTAAATAGTAGAGTTGAATAAAATCACCCAAGTTTTTTTTTTTTCCATAATTTCAGTAATTTGGGAGGGGGAGATGGATGGAAATTGGAAATGGGAGAGGGGAGAAAAATGCTTCAGAGTTTTTTACGTTTGTAATAGCTTTTTGAATTTAACATACACCTAAACATCTTAAATAATGCACACATTAAGAAAGATGTGAGGGCATTGTTTATCTTAATTTTGGGGGGAAGCTCTTCAGCAAGATGTTTATTTGTCATTAACTTTACTCACCAATTATGGGGAGATGGTCTGTTTACTTTAATAACTGTCCTTTGAAAATCATTTACCTCTTCATGTAAGAGGTAAATACTTCATGTCACTGTTGGCATATAACACAGACCAGTAATAGTTTTATCTCTCCACATGGGGATCAGATAAAAGTTGTAATAAAGCAATATGGGTAAGTAGATATTGAGAATATTGATATTATGACTTAGGAAATTCTGAAAATGGAATCAAAGAGTAGAGGCCACCAAGTTTGGAATAGGCATATGAACTTTCCAGGATCATCTGAAAGAGGAAAAACTGAATAGCTAATAGCAGTTCAAGAGAGAGAATGAAGTTGCAGTATTTCACTGCTTTTAAGGTGCCTTGAGTTTCAACCAGTATACATCAGAATTTATGCTAATTTTTGTTCTTGGACCTTAAATTTTTATTTAGCATGAAATATTTAAATAGAGAACTAAAATATTTTGGAGAACTTGTGTAAAAATCTCCTAGGTTATTGAAATTGGTCTATATATACATTCAGTGTGTGTGTTGGCGCAGTAATCTATAGTGGCTCTCATTTTGATGAGAGATCTGCTGGATTGTGCAGTAACATTATTTTCTACACTAACTGCATATTTCTTTTGAGGGAAGGTAGTTCACAAATGTTTGACACTTAATTTTTTTTTTGTAGTTGCGCTAAGATAGGAATGTCAAAAAAAAAAGTCCTTATCAGTTTTTGTTGTTTTCTTTTCAGCCGCATCTCAATGAACTGATGACAAAGAAATGGTTGATGGGGTCTAATGCTGTGGGGACTATTTGTGTCACTGTGGAGGATTATTTCAATGACTTTGCAAAAATAAAAAGGCCTTATAGAAAGGTAGGTGCAAAGCATTCTATGGAAAATATATTTGGAAAATGTATTCTGAATAGCATGTCATTTTGGAAGCTCTGAATATTTTATGGAATTCAGAACTAGAATATAAAAATCAGCATTTTGAATTCATGGCTGGAAATTAAAAAATATTAAAAATATATGCAAAAGTCTAAAATGTGCACTCATCATCTATTTTGACAGCTACATGCAAAATTTGCAAAGATAGATCAGAGTTACAGGATTTAGTCCAGAAGGCTGTATTCTTACCAACTTGTATTTTCTGCTTCTTAAAAGTTTGCAGATAGATAAAACTTTCCCTTATGAAACTAGTACTGCTGTCCTGTAATTTTAAGTGCACATTTTGCAATTTCAATTTGCCATATGTATAATAAGGCATATTTAAATTGTTTAAAAACTATAGAATTTGATAAACGCATATTTGTTTAAAGAGGCATTGCAGCAGCATAATATCACCGATTAATTATTTTTATTTTTTTCGTTTGTCAAATGCCTTCTGCTTTTTTATTATCTGTTAGTCTTTTATTATGGTTAGTTTTTATGCTTTATTGAATTAAATTCAGCTTTGTATATTTAAGATAACTAAAAGCTGTCTTAAAATGACAGCTTAGCTTTAGACAGTTAAGATTTAAGAAATAAGTGAGGAGGATCAGGTTTCAGGGATGATCTGTGAACAAACTCTTACCAAGTGAGAAGTATCTGAAAGGCATGTTCTGAAAATCATTCATTTATTCTTTCTTAACTCTTAAAGAGGTAGAAGGGACTGCTCCAAGTTTTTTTGATGAACTCTTAACCTCTTTGCCTTCAGGATGTGCAGATCCTAAAGGTCTTATTCTGTATATGAATTACAGCTATATTCAGTCCAAAAAAAATGCACAAAAAAGTCAAGTCACCCCCAGAATAGTCTATAACTATTATTTTATTTAAAACTATTTTAACTATTTATAACTATCTTATTTATTTATAACTATTATAAAATTATTATTTTATAATTCATTTTTGAAAGCCGTATGAACAGAGCGCCTGAGTAGTAACCTGATACGTAGGCCATGATCTTGAACATTGAAGGTCTGGGTCTTGCATTCATTCTGCTTTGCTGTGTTCCTATATACAAAGTGAATGCCCTGTCAGGATGTTGCCTCTTGAGTTTTCTTTTTCTCAGCTGTAGTATGGCCCTTCTTCTTTGTATGTTAACTTTTCATAGGAACAGGGCATGCGTATCTGTCGCTATAGTCTGTTCTGTGGACTTAATCTTCCTCTGTGTATTTGGAATCAATTCTGCAAATTCAAGAGTTTCAGCAGAAAAAGGCTGAGAAAGCAGCCCTGGACAATCTGTAATTGTTGTATTTTGGCTCTATCGTGAGAGCAGGACTTAAGACTATGGTTTTGTGGCTGAGGGCTATGACTTGCCCTCAATCTTTCTTTTTTTTCTTTTATTTTCTTACCCTTACCTCACTCCCCCAAAACCTTTCTCCAAAATTTTGACTGAAACCAGAAGCACATGTTGTTTGAAAGTTTATCATATTTATTAAAACACTATAAAAGGTTTGTGACAGTCTCTTTTGTAGGCTTTCTCTTAATTAAAAGTAACTTGTGGTGCTTAGGATCTCCCCTCACATTGGAATTTAAGAAGCACCTATTTTTTTTTCCTTCTTCCAAATTCAGTGTTAGTTTTACATGAATACCAGATGCTAAGGCATCTGTAGCTGTCCCCTGTAAACAGAGAAGCTGAGAACAGCAAAGCAGTCAAATGGAAGATATGAGAGAGAGGGTGCTACTAGCTGTGCAGGATCTGGCAGTCTGCACTAACAGGTTTCTCGATCAGACCTAACCCAGAGCACAAATAATGCAGACTAGGTTGGAAAGCATTATACAGTGAACTGGAGTCTTCCTTTGTGATGGCTGATTCATTGACTAGATGCAAAAAACAAGGCTTCGAGGGCAAACAAAGGCAGGTCATCTCAGTTCCTCATTTTGAGGCCATCTTACTTATTTCACAATTGTTCTTCCATAGTAGTCGTTGGATATGCTTGTTCTCCAAAATAATTCAGATATGCCGTCAGAGGTGTTTTTGTTGTTCATCTCTTTCTGGTATTTGGCATGTTCTTTTCATTAAGGAAGGACAGATTGCTATTAGCATGGCAAAACTGAAAAGCCACCCATAAAGTCTCTAGCATTATCTTGGAGTTATGCTGATCTTTGAAACCTGTTGTTTACAGTTTCCTCTGGCAGGAAGTACAGCTTTTTTAGAAAACTAAAGTATTTCACTGGTATTCTAACAAACTGTGATGATGAATTACGAACTCACATTTCAAAGCTTAGTAATTCCTCAAAGACTAAATCTAAAAGTTACGTTTATTAAATATAATGGTTATATTTGTAAGTATCACTTGCATAATCCACGACAACTTTTTTTTCTTTCAGACAATGACTAGTGAGGCCCATCGGAGAGTGGTTGTAGAATACATCAGAGCCATCATGCTAAAACGTATATCTTTCAAGAATGCAGAAGAGAGAAAAGAAGGGGCAGAAAGAATGATCAAAGAAGCAGAACAGTTTAGATTTCTGTTTAAGAAACTTGCCCCTGTAAGTATTTGCTTCAGGTAGTGCTGATTAACGTGATAATTTAGTTTAAAACACAATCTGTGAATACCAAGAATGCCCAGCTGAGACCCTGGATAGAGTTTCTGAACATACCCATTGTTAGAGTTCCTAAGCACCTGTTTTCTACTGCTATGTGTTTGACACAGCTTTCTGCTGTTCCTTCTGGTACCCTTACAGAGAGGCAACCTGTATGTTCTGCAGTAAGTAAAAGAAAAAGCAATTATTTTAGCAGGAAAATATTTTTTTCCTAGCTGGAGGATGGGGAGATATTACATCAAACAGATACTAATAACCAAAAATCAGGGAATATGTATCATTTAGAAATATAAGACAAGTATGTTGACCTCGTTTAAAGCAAAATCAAACTATGGAAAAGCAGCCCCCAAAAAGGGGTTGGGAAGCTACTTATAAAATATGCTTAAAATTGTAAGAATTCTGTGTACATGCCTTTTTTTTTTTTAACTACATAAGGAAAGCAAGTATGGATCAAAAAAAGAAGGGACAGGGGGGAGACTGCACAGAAAAATAAAACCAGAAAAACTGGGGTGAGATTTTCATGTGTGCTCACTGTGGAAGATGTTAGGGCAGCTCCTATATCAGAATCTTTCATTATGGATGATTCTTTGTAAGAACTGTTTCAGATTAAGGTGTTGATGGAAGAGATTATTGAATAAATTGATAAAATGAACAGTATCAGGTTGCCAGGACCAGGTGATGTGGAATTTGGAGTTCTGAAAGAGTTCAGAGAATATCCAGAATTATCTGTTCAATAGATTGGCTGATCTGTTATTGAAAGCTGCCTTGGTAGCCAGATGACTAGGAGGAAGATAATGCAACTTCTGCATAAATTTCTGGAAAGATGTGGCCTGCATATCAGTAAGCCCTAATATTTATGACTGCAAATTAGCAAAACTTAAAGGCTAGAATGCATGGACATGGACAAATATGACATGTTTTTTTGTAAGATAGGACTTTTCATACTGGTGTTTTTAGGGTAAGGCCTACAGATAAGGAAAAAGCAGCCGATTGTCTACCTGGCATTCTTTGTGGCTTTTGACAGGTTACTGCACCAAAATCTTTACAAAATAATTTAAATGGCTTTTGAATCAGAGAGAATATGCTCACATGTGTAAGTACTGATTGAAAGAAGGAAAGTGAAGGGTAGGAGGATCAGTTTCACAAAGGAGGAAGATACCAGTGAAGTCTCAACAGATTTTAGATGGATGCTGTAACGCTCGTAGTGTTTTTAAGTTGCATGGTTCCTGAGCCAGTTGAAGTTGGCACTTGCAGTTACAAGAGCCACTTGAAAAATGGGCTCTAATGATGTCTAATGAAACAGCCATGAACAGCAGATGAACATGCATCAACTTACAGTTCTAACCACACAAAAACCATGAGGTCTGAGTTGATGTTACCACTTAAGAATAGGATCATAGAATTCAAAGATGTGCGCTTAATGCCTGACACCTCTCAGAAAAGCAGGGATAAAAATTAAAATAATAAGCATTATGCCCTTACAGGAATCTGTAATACATGTGAATCCCTTGTGCAGTACGGTGGTAGTTGCACAAGCTTTTAATCAGGTAATTACATAACAAACCTTCAGTCAAATGAAAGTGACCACAAGAAAAGGGTGTGGCAGAGGTCTCATGACGTGAGCAGGACAGAGACAGTGAATAATGAATTAGTTCTGTTTGAAAAGATTATAGACATGAAAATTTCAGAAGGGTTCAAAAAACAACTGAAGAAACTCAGCGATTGCAGCCTATGAACTACAAATAATTACATTTCTAGCTCATGGATTCCCCGACTGCAAATTGGTGGGGATTGCAAGAGTCTTTTGAAGAAATATTCCTGCATTTCTGTCCTCTTTTTATGTTCTTGTTTTAGGCATTTGCTGTTAGTCATCATATACTAATGCTCATATAGGTACTGGGCTTATTGAAATAAAATTGCAGGCCAAGCTGGGAAAATAATTTGAAATAGAAGAGGGAAATGTCTCAGTGGTGACAACTTGCAGCTATTTTGTTTACTTAATGTCAGAAAATTAAGCTGTTTTTGCAACTAAACAACATCACAATACAAAACACAAAGGGTAGTTTATGGATTTGAACAGGAGTTGCTTTTGTTTTGTTTTACTTTTCATCTTGCAGGGATCTGGAGAGGATACTGAAGGACTCTGTGGCATCATTGAAGCCATTGCAGAAGTTATCAAATTAACTGATCCTTCACTACTCTATCTGGAAGTTTCAACTTTAGTCAGTAAATATCCAGATATTAGGTAATTCTCTTCTCAAAATTAAATTGTCTATGTATATTGTGTTAGAACTAGTTCAAGACTACGAAGTAGCTACATGTAAATATTTTCATATTATTCATATTTTAGAATATAATAATTTTCTTAATCTAACTGATGCTAATAGAGAATGTATATGTTCTGAACTAGTGTAATAAGAATACTTGCACTCTGTGTTCTGGGAGTATAAAATATATCTTAAGAGCTGTAACAACAACATGTTATATTGAGATGGAAAAGGTAGTTCTGAGTGACCAGTTTTCTGGTTAAGGACTTGAGGTAGCAAAAATACTTCTAATACTAGAAATACTAGAGTACAAGAAGTATTAGAAGTACACACTGAAACTGCACTGTGAACTAAAAGTGATCTTTCTTACAGAGTACTCCTACAAAGTTTCTTACTAAACCCAGTTTTGCCGTTTTCTTTTGGCAGGGATGACCATATTGCAGCTTTACTCACAGTGAGAGGAGACGCCAGCAGAGATATGAAGCAGACTATCATTGAGACTTTGGACCAAGGTCCAAGCCAACCAAATCCAAACTACGTCCCAATTTTTAAAGAAATTTCAGTTCCCACTCTAACTGTGCCAAAGCTTCTTAAGTAATTGAGAGTTCTGTGGATTTGTGTCATTACTAGTCTGGGATCATAGTCTGAAACATTTGCAGGCAGGTTTGGCAATGCTTTTTCGAGTAAAGTTCAATACTGCTACTTGCTAGGTATGTTTCTGGGGGTTTCTTCATATGGGGAGACACAATCAGTTTTCTAAAAGCAAATGGAGTTAAAAGCAATGGGAGTCAAATTATTGTTTGAAGAATGAAGGTTTTGATGGCCACATTGCTTTTTATTGACCAATCTTTTAGAGCTATATTTGCCATTAGCAAATACATGTTTCTCATGGAATATATTTGCATTGTACAGTGCGTTGCTGTATAAAGGTATTTATACTGAAAATAACACAACCGAATTAGTGCTTAATGCAAAGTAAGTAGACCTGGATATACTAACGTACACTGCTTGCAGTACCTAAGCGGACTATATCTTAAGGACTATCTTTATATGGCACCGCACTGGACATATATTTTCAATTCACTTTCACATTGTACTTTATATATGTATTTACTCTGATGTAAAATAGTTTATTTCAGAAAACGTAATTATAAAATCAGTTTCTTGACTAAGGGGTTCAAAATTGCTAGCATGCAATTTGATTATAGAGTGAATGACCATTAAAAAAGATGCTTGAGGTACAAAAATCTTCATTGATTCACTAAAAACTGCACATAAACACCACCAATTCAATAAAGGGTTAAAGCTATTGTATTAAAGCTGTACTTCAGCAGTGTATTCTTTACGTCCCTATCGAATTACAATAAATCTCAATCATTTTTTTCTTCAATTGTTTGAAGTGTAGAGCAGCTTAGATGAGATGTGTGCATGCCATTGGATTTAAGTTTCCTGGAAACTCAAGATATATTCTTATTTCTGGGATATTTTCAGATTAATACTTGAAGTTAATTTCTAGTATTATCTTCCTAATACATGACTAGAGAATTGCTAAATTAAAGTGTTTTCAGTTTAATTGAAAGGACAGAATGAAGGCACTGTCTCTGACAACTATGTTCAGCTATTCATAGGGAAGTGAAGGAGGGCACAAGCCTACTTTGTACTAATTAATGTTCTCAAGTTAACATATTAGTTTGAGCTTAGCCTGTGAACACACGCACATTGTCATGTTTGACCTATCTCACTACCCAGAATAGATACATTCAATGTCAGCAGCTGGGATAGAGGGCAAAACAAAGATTGTTCGCGTGTGTGTGGTTTGTTTGCTTTTCCTTTTTTCCTTCCCATTCACGTTTTCATTGAATGTGCCCCAGATGACTACAACGGCTCCAGTAACCTGCCATGCCCCAGCGTACATGCTGTAAGGCCTGGGAGTACTTGAGGCACTATGAATCCCCTAGGCAGGGGACTGAATTCTTGGATGGTCAGTCTTTGGCCTAGTGAGTTAAGAACTATTGAGGTAATACTGACTAATTTTGCCTGCATTTCAGTGACAATCCAAGGACTTTGGGGTTGAGTCTGAAATTCTTGTTCTGTGTGACTTGGATCTTCAGTATGTCCAAGGGAGTCAATTAACCCGATCTTTTTTTTTTTTTTTTTTTTAAAAAAATAACCTTTTCCGTAAACTGCCTGAAGTAATCCTGTACAGCTTGAATGTTGGAATAGTGCTATTTTTTCTCCAAAGACAAACCTGCTCCCTTGACTGGAGACCCCTTAGTCTCTCTCCGTTTAGCACAGAAAGGTCAAAGTGACTACTAATGTCCTCAGAGACTCAAAAGTCTCATGGTTCATCTTGTGTAAAATGAACTGCGAATGGAGACCCTCTGCTTCCTGTTGCATGCTAGATCAGGCAACAGCTGCCGTCTGCGTGCAACACTTCCAAGGATGTTGGCAGAGTACTGCTACCCCGACCTCTATCCGCATCTTCATTAAGTGTTCTGTTCTTGATAAAGTTTTCTGGAGGAGCAATGCTGCATTTGGTGAGCCTGCCTCTCCATATGTGCTCACGTAAAATCTCTGAGGTCCCTCGGTCAAGGGCTTTCAGCAGAGTCTTTTTGTGGAATCACTCATCATGTAAAAGTACATTGAGACAGCTGTTCAAAGGACAGAGGTTATTAACCTGTTCCATCCTTAAGATCTACCTTGACAGATTTCTTACACACTTGCAACCATTTCTCTTTTCCTTCACCCTCAAAATGGAAATATTTCAGTTGTACTTTGTTTTTGTATGTGTAGCTTTACCAATACAAAGTGTTTTTTTTTTTTTTTTAAATTGTGTCCACTGGATAACTGACCATGCTTGATGTATAAGCCAGGAAAACTTTCCCTCCTACATCTCTTTAAGATTTAATGCTCTCAGGAAAATAGAAAGAGCTACCCTGGCAAGTTTTGTTTGTTCTCTCCATATGCCTTTTCACGGGAGGATTTGCCCCTACAATGGTCACATAAGAGTAGCTGAGAAGTGGGAAGAGAGATAATCTTCAAAGTTTTGCGTTGACAAATCTGCTAGGAAAGGGTACTAGCCCAATCTGCCAAGATGTCATATTTTACTTCTCACTTCATGCTTTTGCTTCATGCTTCCTGAGCTGTATGTGACAAACTCATGAGTTTACTTTTTCCAGCTTGTCTCTTTGCTAGCTCCCCCATGAGTCATAAATCTGCGTCCCAGCAGCTGATGAGAAGGACTGGGGAGTTCCAGTGTGTGTGTGACCAGGTCATGCTTCTCCCCGTTTCTAGTGAGGGTTTAGCTGAGCTGCAGAAGGTTTTTGAGGGTGGTGGTGTCTACGGAGCAACTGACATGTTTGACTTGTCTTGCTGCAAAAGAACTGACCCCTGAGTTCACTACATTTTAAAAATATCCAGTATTTCCAAACCTGGAACTTTAAACACATGAAATAGTTGTTTGCACAGATTAGTAGTAGTCTCTGTTCAGCAGAACATAAAATTACTTTCCCAGAATGCTGGTCTATGAATTGGAAAAAATTACATGGTAGTTTCCTTGGCACAGTCTGTAAAGCTGCCAGTTTGATTAAGAATGGTAGTAATGACAAATTTATTTCTTGAGCACATTCCTGTCCAGGCAGTAATCCTTTTGTTGTCCAAAAAGTGAATTTTCTGCCCAGTGTGCAATGAGCCAATAACCAAGCTCAGGAGATACATTTATTTATTTATTTATTTCAGAGTTGCACAAGCTTGTGTTCTATGTGATTTCCTGGAAATCAGGCACACTATATATACTGCTTACTCATCATGCCTGCTCAGGGAAGAGGTTTTGATCTAGGAGCGTGATTTTTAGTATTAGAATGAAGGCAGTTTTATTAAGTATACATGGGTTTTCCTGCTCCTCCCCGTCCCACCCCCAAAAAAGGCTTGATTTTAATGAGCAGTTCTAGGTTGTCCTTGGTTAAAGAGTGCTAGCTCTCAGCTATACTTCTTCCTCCCATCCTACCACAATACAGGAGCGTCTGTTTAAACTAAGCAATGTGAATCATCCTTCAGCACTTTTAGTAGGAGAGCACGTGCCATATCCTGTCTGCATCCTTGCATCTTGACAGGCTTCAGTGCTTTTTACGGCCTCAAAGTTAAGAACATTCCAGAATTCAGACCCCTGTTCCTGAGGGAAGGCGGACGCTCCCTTCAAATTTCGGGAGAGGCTGGTTGCCCCGTGCAGCTCCTGGCACATGGATGCTTTGCACGGGCCTGGTCCTAACCCGCCCCAATTACTAAAAGAAACCGGAGCTCGGCACCGTTTTCCTGGATATTCAGCCCAAACAGAAGTATCGCGGGCCCCGGAGGTCACGGGCACGAGGGAGTGGCCGCGGGCCGGGGGTCCCGCT
>NW_010581256.1:127247-138614 GCF_000705375.1 Tinamus guttatus | reverse complement strand
TCCGGGGCCAGGGCAGTGCCGGCGCTTCCCGCGGGAAGCAGCCGCTGCCCCGTGGCGCCCAGCGGGAGCCGGTGCCGGGAGGCCGCTCCGAGGCCTGGCTGAATAACCTCGCGGTTGCGGCCCTAGGAAAGGCATGGATTAGCTCTGGGATAAGGAAAGGGGGATTCCTGGATGCTAGAAGGTAACCTGCAAAATGCTGAAATCAGCGAACTGGGGAGCTGGGAAGGATTGCAACCTCCAGAGGGTCAACATAAGAACACAAGCAGGCTTGTGAGAAGGAATATGAACGCTTGCGGCACAGAGCGTAAGAGCTCCCGAGCTATCTGGGTCATCAGGAGCAGCACCTGGCAGAGTCAGTGGGCTGCTGTTGAAGCAAGTACTGCTGTTGAGGCTGTACCAGCAGTGAAGCTAACTGGGTGTTTTTGTGTCCATGTCCTGTGGGAGTAAGAGGGGATGTTCTGAGGTTGTACCTGCTTTTGTAGGAGACCCGCTGGAGGATCCTTCCTGGCTAAAGATTGGGAAAAGAATATTAGGAGCAGATAAAATGAGCAATAAATTACTAAAACTGGATAATATTTGCTCAGTAATTCTTGAGTGACTCAGGAATGCAATGGATTACAGGTTAATTTCTGAAGAGAAACCACTTCATCTGAGGGCTTGGAGATGGCACACGCAAATGCCACTTTTTTTTTCTGAAAGATCTAGAAAGAGACAGGAACAAGCTGACATATGTGTGAGGCAAACTGGTAGGAACCATTTTAAGTGATGTGGCCAGTGGGAAGAGTCCCTTTTCTTGAAAGAAACCCTATCGATCTGGCAAAGGTCTGTATAATTCTTCGAATATATAAGGATTAAGTTTAGATATGGCTAGAACTGGTACAGTTGAGATCTGCATAGTTTCCCATGGGGGTTCCAACAGTGGTAAGTATCAAAGGCATTTAAATCAATTTAGTAGCTGTAAAACAGAAGGGTAAATAGCTGACTCAAAAATAAGAATATACAGTCATCAATCACACCGATGGACAAAGTGTTTCTGGGATTTTTAACTTGTTCATAAGCAACTGGGGCTATTTTTATAGATGAAGTGAAGGTAAATGATGAGATGCAGTTTCTTGTTAACACTTTTGGTATAAAAACTAGTATGAGAGCTTGCAGGGGTACCTTAAAATACAAATTGATTGATTTTAAGGAAGATGATGGTCATATAATGCTTGATGAAATCCACAATATATACATGAGGTAGTGAAAGGAAGAGCTTAACAAAATTATATCTATAAAATGAATGTTCTTTAACCAGACTGATGCTCAGGAGCAGTTTATAATTTTTTTTTTTTGGTGTGTGTGTGTGTGTGTGTTACTAGTTTTCCCTGCTTGAGCAGGGGGGTTGGACTGTATGATCTCTAGAGGTCCCTTCCAACCCTAAGTATTCTGTGATTCTATAGGTGGGTTATAACTCATTTGCATAAAAATGTCAGCTTAACACTTCTAAAAAGTAAATTAAATGTTTGGAAGTATTAGGAAAGGGATGGAAAATAAAAAGGGGTTTTCTTTTTACTGTTGTATAATCTGTGCAATTTATGCCTGCAGCTTGAATATTGTATGCAGTTTAGATTCTTTCCTTACCTGAGAAATGATATGGTTGAAATAACTTTAAAATTTTATAAAAACATAGCAAAGAATAAATCAAATGGTCCTACAGAAGGACCAACAAAGCATGACCCTGCTTAGGAATGGAGAAGGATCCTCCAATTACTAGAGAGGGAAAATAAAAAAGTGGCATGGGGAATGCGGGTTATACATCCTACTCAAAGACAAGAAGTAGGAAGCATCAAACTAAGCTGGTAGGTACAGCCTGTTACCCATGGAAGTGATTAGCTTGGCATTAATTCCTTGTGCCTAAATCTAAGTGAGGTTTGCCATTTAAAGTCTTCGGTTTTTGCTTAGGTCACTAGCCCTAGTTACGAGGCTTTTTGACTTGTTTCCTTTGGCGTAAAAAACTTTCGTTCCCTTCCTCTTTCCCCTAACTGCATAAATGTGGCAGTCTTCAGAAATGCAAGTTTGTAGGTTTGCGTCCCCTCAAGTAGAAGACGGAGACAAAGTCTTGAGTGGCCACTCCACTCCTTGTAGAAAAGGAAGCCATCATCACCTTCAGTAGTTGGTTTGAAGGAGTGATTCTGCTGTGAGCAAATGATTTAGTTTCTTAATTTCAGGATAAAACTCCATTCTCCAAGACTGTAGACTGTGAAGGCGCAATGGAATTTGGTACCTACGTACTGCTAAAATGTGCTTGAATGCCAGAAAAGGGCCAGGCTTTCATTAGGTTATTTCCTCATTTTGAATATTTGCATAAAGCAAATCATAATGCGCTTAATCATACACTAGTGGCTTTCTCGTAGTTTAGGAGAGTTGTCTTCGTATTTTGTATTCTGTTCCAGTATGTCTCATCAGCCTCAGTGAGCTGTTTAATTTGTAGTACAGTGAAATAGTTTACTGAAGAAAAGGTACTTATGACTAAAAGTTCCCTAAAAGTTTATTCTCGTTTTTGTGAGTAGGAGTTAGAATGGTTAGGTTTCTACAACTGTAAGTAGAACCTGTTTATTTTTATATTTAAAGCTTACAACTTTTACAACTTTTTTTTTTTTTGTCAGGGTTGATAAAGATAGGAGTGGAATAATATCTGATAATGAACTTCAGCAGGCATTATCTAATGGTAAGTCTGTAAATAAGTAGTGAGGTAAGTGATGAGTCACGAGACTGATTACTTCATGACAAAATTCTCTTGACGGTGAGGGAAGAAGTTGACATCTTGACATCTTTAACTCTTATCTGCAGCATCACCCCTTCCCTCCTCATCCCCCTTTTTTTTTGTGAGCCTGTTGTTCTTTGGTTTTGTATTTTAAGGAGAGTGTTCTGGGTTTGATGCATGATAATAATAATGCACTACAAGCAGAGCTGCTATTGTAAGGCCCAGGGATTGTCATTCTAGGGAGAGGGGCATGCACATTGCTTCTTTTTCTCAGCTCTGCTAGCTTTAAAGCACAGTGATTTATATTCCTTGCTCATCACTACTAAACATGTTAGCATACCTAATTCACAAATAAATCGTTTCTTCTGAACAACACCTGCAGCAAAAGCTAAAGTTTAAATAGAGTCAGGTTTTTCATTTAAGATTAAGTGCCAACTGTAACAGCCTCTGCCACTTTAAACTTAATATTCTTTAAATATCCTTTTATCTGCTAGTCTTCACTACTTATTTCAAAAACACATTAAATTTTATCAAATTATTTTAATTCCTTACAGTACAGATTAGCAGTTGCAATGGCTGGCAATTATGATATAATAAAAGTTAATTTGGCAAGGATCTAACTTATAACTTTTATTATGACTTATAATAACTTCTTATTATTTTACAATTAGGCAAAATATTTACAGAAATAGAAATTAGCTTGATTTTTCAGTTTTCCTTTATTCAAAAAGATTCTAGATTTTATATACCAAGTCACTAATAATTCTATTTTCTTTTCAAAATATATTTTCTAGTAGATAATGGTGTATAGCTGTCATGCAGACTTAGTGAGTTGAAGGAATGTAGATGTATTTATGTCTGAAACTTTAAAAAAGAATGCATAGCGCATTACAGATGGAAGTTGGGTTTTGGTGTTCTTGACATCCAGCCTTTCAAAATGTCAGTTTTACATAAATAAGAATATACTTATCTGGAAGAGATTTATCATCTCCTTAGAGTTATTTACAACTAAAAAAAAAAACACCTATAGCTATATATATATATATATATATAAAAACCCTGTAAGATCATATGCTTTCTTGTTTTTCTGTCCTGTTATATAAAATTAATAGTGAGAGTCAGGGAGACAGAGACAGTAGTTCTTTAAGTTTATGAGAACAGACTGAGAGACTGAAACTGGGACAGTTCTTCAGCACCAGAGTCAATCTTCTCTATGGAATTTGTGTCTCTGAAAATTTAAACATGAAATAAATGATCTTCTAAACTCTGTTTTTACATTTTTCTCTATTCTGTTGAGAGTTAAATATTGGCACACTATTAATAATTCCATTATTTCTGATCCCCATCAGGAAGCATACAACTCTAAGGAGCTATTTTTCTTTATAATACTGGTGTTTCTTACACTTATTCTCTTATTTTTTAGCACACCCAGACCTTATATTTCTTTTTATGTGCAAAATGTCATATGGACTGTCTACAATACACACTTTTTCAACCTTTTGCTGCATCTTTAGGTTTATACTTAGCTTCTTCTAGTTATAAGAGAAATTCCACGCTGTCATAAGCAAGATGCCTTCTTATTAAGGAATAGATATAAGATCTTGTTTGATTTATACCTTATAATTATTCTGCTACAGTCAGTTGAAGAACTGTGGCTGGTTTTGTGTGTGCTTGTTCTGTTTTGTTTTTGTGCAACATGAAGAAATTATTTTGGTTTCTGTATAAAACCTGTGAAGCATTAGCAGAAGTCCCTGGATTAGTCAATAGTTTAGTTACTTCAGAGCAGCCTTGTTTTATTCATGTGCTAGCTCCACTTCATCTAGCTCTGTTCTCATCTGGTTTTTTAATTGTTGTTTTTTTTAATTCATCTGGTTTTTTAATTGTTGTTTTTTAATTTTTTTAAGTGTTCCTTAGTATTGAGGAACTGATTAGTTCTTCCTGTTTCAGGTACATGGACTCCTTTTAACCCAGCAACAGTCCGATCAATTCTTGGTGAGTGTAATTATGTTATGGGAAATATTTAGGATATATTGTTATTTTCTGATTTGTTCAGGTGATTGAGAACTCCACCTGTTGTTGCATGTCTCTTGACAAATAATTATGTATTGACTTTTTTTCAAGGCCTTTTGAAGCAGCTTAGTTGGTCATAGTATTTTTCAATATAAGACAGTGCGTCATTCTTCCTTTCTGTGGAAGGCTAACAGTAGTAAGATAAATAGAAATAATGGTAACTTTGAAAAACAGAAATGTACCCCTTTGGTACATACATATATGCACTTGTGAAAGTAACCCAAGAAAATGTTACTGGACAACTGAACAGACAACGTAATAAGGGTATAGGGAAATTGTCAGCTTTAAACATTTAAAAAGCTACTGTATTTTCTTATTGTATTTTTTTCTTTTGTATTTACATCCTCTGGTATGCTCCAAAAAGACAAAACAGATTTTTTTTTTTAATGCATCTTCAAATACATTCCAGTGATGTGAAAGATGGTTGTGAAAGAAGAGAAGATGGTTTTAAATGTAAGGATGTACTATTTTGCTATGCGTTTTGATAAATATTCAGCAGGCGTCAGAATTCCGTCACTGTACAACATGCTGTTTGTATGAAAAAGGCACAGTCTTGACAAGTATCAGTAGGGCAAATGCAGTTTAGCATTTCAGCACTTTCATGGTCAGTGAATGTGAGTTGTCACACTGTCTCCAGTTTTGTCACTGGGTGATCAGTCAAGCCCTACATTTTTTTGCTTTCATATTGGAAATGAAAGCCCAGGAAAAAATAAGTATTATTATGTGATTCACCCTGGCCGTTTTTTTTAATCTTGCTTTTTATCTTTTCCCTTTCAAAAACTTCTGTGTTTGCTTTGGATTAGCAAATTTCTCAGCCATTTCTCACTTTCTTCAGAACTTTCCAAAGAGCCCTCACTTCCCTTCAACAACAACAACAAAAAAAGGTAATAGATCTTATTTGAAAACTTGTGTTTTAGACATCTATTTCTTCCCTTTGTTTCAGGCATGTTCGACAGAGAAAACAAAGGTGGTGTGAACTTCAATGAATTCACAGGAGTCTGGAAGTATATCTCAGACTGGCAGAACGTCTTTCGAACGTATGATAGGGACAATTCTGGAATGATTGACAAAAATGAGCTAAAGCAAGCACTAACAGGTTTTGGTAATTCATTTGTAATTACAGCTTTCTGATAGGTTTATGTTGTTAAATGAGCTTACAGTGAGGGCTGTACTACTCTGACAAACATGACTAAAAAGAAAAATGAGATGGGTGAAATGCAGTTACCCTTTTCAGGCTTAAGGTGCCTTTTAAAGATACCCTGCTACAAGCACTTTTTTTTTTTTTTGCCTCTTGTGTATTAACATATCTGGTTTCATTTTTGGTAAGTGTGGAATATTTTCTGCCTATTAGTCACTCTGAGAGCGCTACCAATATTTCAGTTAAACATTTTAACTTAGAGGGGGGCTTGCAACAGCTTTCCTCATTCTAAAGTGAGGCCAACTGTCTGTACAACAGTAGCATCTAGTGGAAAAAGCACTTTAGTGCACTTGATGTCATCTTTAAAAATCTGAGATGCAGCCCTAAACAGTTCTCTCGACCCACTAGTCAGTTTAATCAGTAATTGTTTGTTGTGACTTAACATCATTATTGAGCATGATTTCTTTGAATGCACTTCAGCTGAATGCTGTTGCTAGGCAGTAGATACGCTTGTCAAAAAAAAAACGTTATTCTCTCGTAACTGCTTGTTTGCTTATTGTTTTCTTTTTGTACATTATACTTGCCCTCTAAGTAGTTACAGTCATTCTATGAAGAGAGCTAAGTTAACTAGGGAAGCCTCTTAAAGCATTTCTTCTTTTTCCAAGGTTATCGACTGTCTGACCAATTCTATGACATCCTAATTCGGAAATTTGACAGACAAGGAAGAGGACAAGTTGCTTTTGATGACTTTATTCAGTGCTGTGTTGTCTTACAGGTAAAAAATGAAAATGTATTTTAACTTACAATTGGAAAAATGATATATTGTTCCTTAAACTTCTCCCTTTGACCATAAGTACTTGCTTATTTATTTAAATAAGCATTTAAATAAAGTGGACAAGAGATGTTAGAAACATCATGCTTTATTTTTCTTCAACTGTTACCCATTTTTATCACTTAGACTTGATAAATATTTAATGAGTCAAAAATTGTATGGGGAAAAATAAAACACAAAATAGTCTCAATGGCATTAAAAGGAAAATACTTAATACTGTTTCCACTAGCTTAATAAATACTTTCGCTCCAAATGTTGGATGCGTTAGAACTAGATTGTCATGTGCCCATGGTATAATTTTCAATGTAATAAGAAATTAAATTCTCTTAATTTAGGTTGTAGGGCTTTGTACATATCTCTATTTAAGGCCAGACTAATTAAAAAAGGAATTTGACTGGTCTAATGGATTAGTTGGTTTTTCTTAATTGCAGTCCTGCAAGGGTGCTTCTGTAGTAAAAGACACTTAAGCCTTTCAAAACACCTTTCTGCTACAGCAAATGTATATATGAATGCATACGTTAGGGACTACTAACCTTCTTGTAATTATGTTTTACAGCTTAAAAAACCCTCACTAAATCATTTCTTGTTTCAATACTTGGCTATTCTTACTCTTCAGAAATGCATATAAGGCTTTGTGGGAAGTTGGGAAGCTGTAGCAGTAGACAAGCTAAACTTCTAGGAAAAGATTTTTTTCTTTCTTACAGTGGCCAGCGTTGTCCCAAAAATGTTTTCTGACCTGTAACAGGAAGAGAACAGTGCTGGAATATTATTTCCTTATTTGCAAACACGTGATTTTGTTCCTTTTTAGCTTTGCGCTTATAGCTGTAACGGCTTCTTGCTGCTGTAACATCAGTTGTACTTACATTCTTGTGTAACTGTACTTGAGTAACTGGTGCTAACTACTCCGTTAAAAATTTAAACTCCTAAGAGCTCTTTAAAAGAGAATGTCATTTAGTTGGTGTTTGTGAATCCATCTGGAATTTATATTTGGTCTGTTATCTGTATTTCCTATCATTGCTAAATACTCATGGGTAATTGGGGGCTTATGGAGGCAAGTGAGATCCTAATAACACTGTCCTTATCTAGTAGAAAATGAGAATTTGAATTCTCCTCAGTGGTTTCTCTCCAGGTGTATGATTCTGAAATGTTTTATGAATGTGTCTGATGAGCCTACTTGCCTTTTAAAAACCAGTCACAGTTATTTTTTTCTTTTCAGAGGCTGACTGATGTATTCAGACGTTACGATACTGACCAGGATGGCTGGATTCAAGTGTCCTATGAGCAGTATCTTTCTATGGTCTTCAGCATTGTATGATGGTGACAGCTAACAATTGTGCACTGACACTTTTACAGACTGGAGTTGCCAAATCATCATGTACTGAATAAGATTACTGATATATCAAAATGGCTACAACTTCTCATTCTTAAATTTTGTATGTTGGTCACTACTTTCATAATTTCTGTACTGTCTGTTGCATTTTACTTTTTACTGCTGTACCACCTGATCATATCATGCTTACTGCAGTATAGAAAGCACAGAATCTAGATTTAACTGGTGTGATGTCACCTTAACTTTCTTCCATGTGTCCTGCATAGGGGAAAATCACACTTTAGAAAGGCCAAATTAAAATATTGCTTGTTAGTTTGTAAAGAAATTTGAAAGCCAGACTTGTACAGCATGTTTTGCATGTGCCTTACTTTTATAGAAATTTAATGTATTCATTTTTAATACAGAGTTTAAAATTAAGTACAAGTATTTGACCGACTTTTTGTAGTTTTCTTTTGTACATCTCTTTAGTGGGGGAGTGGTTACATTTCTGTAGTTTATTTTTCCATGGTTTACAGCAAAATTATAGCTTGAACCTTAAGCAGTACCAGGGTCTTAGAATACATCCCACCTGGCATTTAGCCAGTCAAGTTTGGGAAGCAGAAAAAATGCTTGTTCAAAAAGAAATTCAACTCCAAAGTAAGAACTTTACGAAAGAAGGGGTTTTAGGCATGAGAGATCTGGCGCCACAGCTGCAGATCAAGCTGCAGGCTTTTTGAGAGGTGACTCGAGAGATGAACAATCCTGCAGAGAATTTGGAGAGGTGGTTGTATCTGAACCTTTTTGCCAGAAGTCACAAATCATTTTATTGGCTAGGAAATTTATCCCCCAAAATAGGTTTGTAAGGAAAACTGGTATTAGTTCAAAAGGTTCTGGTATAGCCTCAGAAATCTTGCCTCAACATCAGAGTTTGTGGTAGAGTTGTATTAGTGCAGAAGGATAACAAGCATTTAAATAATGATGCTCTGCAGGCTGTCAGTATAGACTTTCAAAGATTATTTCTTGAAGAAGGACCAGAGTCTAGAGCAATAGGAACAGGAAGGGGACTCGATCTCCCCTAGTTCTGTACTACATCGGAGCAAGAGGCAATGAGGATTTCTGTGTGTAAGGAGTAGAAGGTGATACAAGAAAAATGGCCAATAAAAACAGGAGTGAAGAGAGGTCTCTGCTTATGTGTCTTACTGAAGAAATAACTGAGAGGGTGGCAGAACTCTCAGGGCCTGTTTTACTACCTCCCCACCTTGCTCTGTGAGGTCTTCTTACCTGGTGCCTTTGGGGACACCAGAGGTTTTGTTTTTAAAAGATGGAGTTTTAAACAGGTACCTGGCTTCATCATTTCCTTCTCATTAGCAACTGAATCCTCCTTTAAAGGTGCCGGAGTTGAACTGAGAGAGAACGAATAAGACAATATAAATCACCATCTCTCAAGTATCATGCTTCTAGGACTAGCAGAGAAAGAGAAGGAAAACCAGGCATATCCTCAGGGTGGATATCTCCATTGGCAAAAACTGAGGGAGGGAGAGGCTGCATAGGAAAAGAGCCTGATTTATAAGTACCTGGCCCTACAGAAAGTGGGAAGAAGTCACACAAATCCTCCAGATGAGGTAACGATACTTAGAATTCAGGATTTTACATAGCCCTAGGGGAAAAAAGAAATTGAAAAAAAAAATTAAAACTCACTACTGACAGAGGCAAACAATCCCTTTGCAGAGTTTCACCCTGTAGATGCCTTTTTGCCCCCCTCCTCCCATGAATGCACACTTCAGACAGCATAATGTGATAAGAGAAATGCTGTGTGTTTGAAATCAGCTAGTACAGAAGTTGGCTATGTCTGTTTGGTAAGAAAAAGGGCATTGGGCAGTGGAGAGAAGTCTGGGAAATCAGCTGAGGAAGTGATACCTGTATGCCAACAGCCGGCCACGTTTGGGGCTGCCATGTGGCAAGCCCCATCCCAAATACCACTGCACAGGTTATACACTGAAGCTCTTCATTTCCAAATTTTGCAAAGATAGATAGCCAAAAAGAGACCAAGAGAAAACAGTGTTGCAGCTTGAACTCTGGCTCATCCCTGTGACTGAAAGGAACTGAGAAAAGAATTGCACTGCAGATAGCAATTGCACAGTAGGAATAAAGAAGACCTGGAGCATATATTGCAAGATACCAGGAGCTTAAAAGAATATGTTTAACTGCAGATAGTAATTGCACGTTAGGAAGAAAGAAGACCTGAAGCACGCATTACAAGATAGCACGAGCTTAAAAGAATATGTCTAAAGCCAGCTATCCATAGTGTCACGTCAACTTAATGTTCAGGAATGTAGGAAAAAGTTAAGTATGAACCACTGATAAACAACATAGACTGACCGATGTTTTATTGTATGTCATTTTGATTAACTAACCTATCCCTAACCATTACACAGAACCCCAGAATGGTTGAGGTTGGAAGGGTCCTCTAGAGATCATCTAGTCCAAACCCCCTGCTGAAGCAGGGACACCTAGAACATGTGGCACAGGGTCATATTTTATCTGATTCTCCTATAAATCCTAATATAGAAATTAGAAATTTATATTTTTAAATTATATTTATATAGAAATTTATATAAATTATAGAAATTTAAGTCAATTTTTAACAGGTTCATTCTACACAATAGGATTTAAAAGTCTGCATGTATTTCCCATCTGTCTCTATTCATTATCACAAAAGTGAAAACAAGTAAAATAAATAGCTCTGGAGGATTTTTCTCATGGAACAGCACATTAAGCCCAGATAGCAGCATGGCTCTGACATTCTCCTTTCATTCTGCTAAACAGAAATACAGTGTATCAATTTCTAAAAAAAAAAATTATATATACACCTACATATATAATAAATTTTTAAAAAACAGTAATCATAAATTAATTGAATTTACCTTAAATTTTTGTGAGGAAATTTGAAATACACCTGTATTTTCAATAAATATTCTTCCTAAATAGAGAACATAGAAGTAAATCTTCCTTTTTTGTGGATGGGAGAAAAGGCTTAAAAGGGTGATTAGCTTTTGCCTGACATCAACATATTTGAAAATATAAAAATGGTTTATCTACAATATACTAGGACATAACAAATCGTAATCGTGGTGATCAGTGGTGCTAAGTCTAGTTGGAGGCCTGTAGCTAGTGGGGTCCCCCAGAGGTCAGTCCTCGGTCCAGTCCTGTTCAATTTATTTATCAATGACCTGGATGAAGGCACAGAGTGCTCCCTCAGCAAGTTTGCTGAT
>NW_010581256.1:84155-110370 GCF_000705375.1 Tinamus guttatus | reverse complement strand
ATAATATTGTCATATACATACCAAGTATAAAAACATATTTATCATTATGGTAGGGACCATGAACATAAACTAGTTACAGCCCTCTTGCAGTGAAGCTGAAAACCTTGCAACTGCCACCTGAGCTTGGCCACCTTGCAAGCTTCATGTTACAGAAGTCTCAGCTGTGCTGTGATTTCACATGACACTTTGCAAGGATTAAAAGGGAGGAAAAGCCTCCAGGCCTCCTAGTGAGAAGTCTTCTACAATGTGGTTTAGTTGTTTGTAGTTTTTAGATTTTTTCCTCAGTGTAATCAGAGAGTCTTTTCTTTCCATTTTGAATATTCAAGACAGCTAACAGAAACAAGGGAGGAGTAAAAAACCGCGGGAAAAAAAAGAAATAGAAGAAAAAAGTCCCCCAAAATTCTATTCTTCCATCATTCTGGGTTAGGATTTTTTAGTGACATCACACTCTTGTGAAGGAAAATGAGTAAGCTATTCTTTTCTCCTCTTTCTAAGGCAACGTATGTATTCATAGAGGAAAATTAGATCTTTTTACTATTTAAGTTGAAATATCGTACATTGTTAAGGCAAATTAATGGCTTTTGTGAAATAAACGGGTGACTTTGTCTTACTTAAATTCCAATATGGCTTCAGCACAAAGGAGTTAAGGAAGGCTTCCAGACAACAGAAGCAGATTTATCCACACCTCAGGTGTGGTGCCCTCAACCTAAATATTTTAAACACTAGGAATATCGATTGCACATGACATGTCAATCTCAACACCACATCTAAGTTTAGCACTAAAGGTCTTACTGTATTTGCTGACACATTCATGTCATACCTCCATACAGAGGAGGCTTGTGTTCTAAGGATTTTAAGAATGCATAATGTATTCTAATGAAGAGCAAATAAAATATATACTTTACACTACCATATTACAATTGGGTAGTGTGAAGTAAGTCTTTCCTGCAGAGAATGTAGGGACAGTCCTTAGATCTCCCATTTCACTTCTTAAATCTGCAAACTGAGGACCAACCAAAACCAGCTCATCCCTTGTATGCTCCTACCCACATTCCAGAATTTCAAAACAATGCTCTATTTTGTTTTCCAAAAATTCTAAAATACATTACTGATACTGTTACATACTGGAGAGATGCCTCAGTTTTTAGCCATAGACTCAACTGCATCCCAGCAAATTCACAGGAAGAAGGAAAATCCTCTCTTTGTACTACACAAGTTTACCTCTCTCTCAGACTGGGGCAGGTTCTCAGGTAAAAACAATGGCTTGCAATGGTGTACTTCATTTGGAGTCATACTTGTACAGTGCTCAGCAGCTGTCCACTTACAGGTAAAATTAGGCCAAATTCTTAAGCGAGCTTCAGTACTGATATTCTCTGTTTTCTGTGGATTAAGTAACTCTTACAGGGAGACACTTTTCAAAGATCTTAGAATTCTTCACCTTCCATGCTGAAAAACAACAACAAAACCCCCTAAAAGCCCAAAATAAGGAGTTAATGCTATTTCAAGCTCTGGAGAATTCACAGCTTAAGAAGTTTGAAAGCTGTACAGAAGTCAAGTAGTACAATGTATCAGGCACACACTGGAAAAAGAAAGGCATTTCCTTTAGCCCGAATACCCCTAGTTTGAATCAGGCAGCATCTGACCAGCTTTTGCGTCTGAATTTTTTTTTAATGTTGTTAAAATAAATATATTGGGAGGCTCCTAAAACAGATTTTGCAGCAGTGCTTGGGGGATGCAAATACCAGCTCATTAAGCATAAAAGCTAAAAACCACTGATTGAAAACATCTTAAATCCTACTTCTAAATGTTTTGAAGTTTTTTTTTTGTTTTAATAATGCCAAAACAACAACCATTAGGAAAAAGTAGCAACTTAAAACAACTGCTCTGCCTTTGATGCTGTATGCTGATCGGTTTTCATAGGTTCATTAATGTCTGCAAACGTTTTAAAAAGATTAAATCAGTGATAATTTAACAGAGTAAAATATAATGTCAGATATCAGTCCAGACTCAATCCAGGGTGCACTTTGTGCATTAAAAAAGATGATATCTTTTGGGATATCTATAGGAATTATATCTGTATATTAAAACCAGATAATAAGTTTTTTTTTCCTTTGTTTTTCTCTGTTCTTTCCAAGTGGTGCAATATGCCAAGTGCTTATAAGAAACTGATCCTTGTTCACTTGTAACAGCAGTTAGTGACTGTCCAAAAAGAATAAAAGGTGCCAATCTTTTAATAAACTTATTTCTTAGACAACTGCATGAATATGTGCGATAACTTAGAACAGAAAGAATTCCTTTTTTTTTTTTTTTTAATGAGACCTGAGATTAAAAGCTTGGCAGCAAAATATATGGAGTAAATTCAAATATATTGCATAAGATAAGTTACCTTGTATATTTCTTGGATTCAGACTTTATGGAAACATAAGGAAGCTAACATTTGCCCAGGCAGTAGCCAACAGATGACCTCTTGTTTTAAGGTAAACATTCATTCATCCTCCTAGAAGGAAGTTACATCTCACACAGCTGATCAGTTTCCTTTTTGTACAGAAGCTTCAGCTGCCCTTAGAGAGGTGCATGGTAGTGCTAGACCAGGCCCAGAAACTCTGAGTCAAAGAGTAATTAAATGAACAGCTTTTTAGCAGTCATGTTGGCATGCCCTCCACTTGACCCTCGCCACCTATCCCCATGCTACACTGACTCCACACTACTCTGCTGCGCTAGCACATGTGTGTAGCTGCACAGCAACTGGATTGGAGAACGCAACATGATTCATCACACAACTCTATGAGGTCCTATACTGTCACAGAAGCAGTGATGACATGAAGAAATAAGCACTGCTATTACAAACTATGGCCTAAAAGATGTCTCCATAACAAGTTGGCCTAAATGTCTGCAAGAGTCTAGAAAGAAATACTGCTATTATTTTTGTAAACAAGGCATTAGCAACAGGGAGATTTTGCAACTCCAATGAGTTATGTGGGGCTATATACTATATACAATACAGTAGTATCTGATTTGCTTGTCTAGAACCATTTGTGTGATTGATCTTAACTTTATGTAACATGAACACTGACAGACCAACTTGAAATGTAAGGTTCACTCTATCAATCAGCTCCATCTCTGAAAGAGGTCGGATGTTACATTACAGCTACTGGTAGGAGCATTACGAATATGAGGGCTGTCTCAAATAAAAGGCAGCATGTAGCCAACAAAGAGTAGATTCACCTGAAACAGAAACAAGACTTCCTCCTGAGTTAGGTACAATCAGATTAATTAGGGCAGATCTGAGCTCTCCACTCTGGCCTTTCCGTGGGGAATTTTTGCAAGACAGTCATCAAAAGGTGCATGTGTAAGTTATCTCAGGCATTTCAGTGTAAAGTGCAGTATTTGAGATTAAACTGTTGGTCATAAGCACTTAACTGACGTGCAGGAGAAGTATATTTTTCTGCCAACTCTAAAGTACAGGCAGGAACCTCTATCAAAGAGAGACAGTTGTGGAGAATAGCAGTCTCCTGGGTGCCATTCCCTCTGCTACCACATAACTACTCCACTGCATGAAACCTATGCTTATCCCATATTTTTACAGCACTAAGGAGAAGTTTATGCAACTTTGCTGGTTTGTAAAGCCATGTTCTCAGTGGTTAGTAGATATAAAAATGAATACATTATGATTATTTATAACATTTTGAAAATGAAAACATTCACTGAACACATTTTTTTAAAAGCACATATACATCTAAGCTTTTAAAGAGTGTTTTTATATATGTGAAGGTGATGTGAAATTAAAATAGTGCAATCTTAAAACAAAAGTTAGTGCCTGAGTTTTAAACAGCAAAAATGGAAGTCTTGGGGAGAGTGAGTTCTTAGCAGAAATATAATGCTATCTAGGTACAAAGGAAAACATGGATCTGTTTTCAAAAGAACCAACATGGTTATATCCAGTTGGCTCTCCATGATATTAACTTTTTCACTGGGGACTGAAATTATGAACCTTTTAAAAATACCTAATTTTAGTGTGGGACTTTTGATGTCTGGTGACAGTAACTGGCTGCTATCACTCAAATTAAAAAACACTATCAAATTTTAAAGTGCATTTCCTTTGTAACTGTTACAAATATTATTTCCCCAATTATTTCTTTCTTTTTTTTCTTCTCATGCACATTTAACAACATTTTGTAAATCATTTATAAAAGTGGACAACACCCCATTATTCAGTCTTTCAAACACCAACATGAAAGACTTAAAAATGGGAAAACATGTGTACTAAAACCTTACTATTGTCAGGGAAAACAGGGAAAGACTTCAGCACCTGAAATAATGTTCAATAAGTTTTATTAAAATTATTTGATTTTAAATTGATGGTAACATTTCAAAATAAAAAATTGCATCTGGGAAATGTTTGCCTGTTGTGACTAATGCTGAAATAAAGGAGAAGCTGATGCTTCTTATTGGAGAAGTTAAAAGTAATGCAAAGACAACTAAGGAAAATTTTGACTATATAAAAGACCATAAATATATTGTCTTTGCACAGAGGCATCACAGCAGCTTGTGGAGGCAGGAGAGAGAACAAAGGCAAGAAATAGAAATAGCCAGACCTCGTTAAGAAATTTAGATTTACTGTAGACAAGGAGGTTGATATAGGCAAATCAGCAGGTACATCTGTGCAATTACTAATGATTTTTCTGTATTAATTATTATTTTTCTACATCTGAGGTTTTATCTCTCAGTGTTTCTGAAGAGTGCTAAAAAATGGCAGTACACAGGGGTGTGTGAGTAGAGTTGTGTGTATGTGTCTGTATTTCTTACATACGCACACACACATGCAAATACATAAGTAAAACCTTTCCACTGGCTTTTAAATTTTAGTAACTCACTTAACCCAACTAGGAGAGAATCTACAATTTGTTGCCTTAATGTTATAAATATTTCAAATGTAATAAAATCTACTGTAAAAATGTACATTCGGTTGTTTTATGAGGCATAGGACCTGGTAATGTATTTTCAGAGAAGCTCCTATTCACTCCATTCTGTCCATTATCGGACAATGGTGGAGAATCCAGGGGCTCACGCTTTATTGCTTGAACCAAGCAGGGATTTTTGAATTCACATTGCATTTTTAAAATCTCATTATTCTGCTCTTTCTCTTCCACTGAATTTGGGTTACAGAACTGATTGTAGAATTCGGTATGTGGTCGGTCCGGCAAGCTTTCCAAACACGCAGAGTTCGGAGGGCAAAATGGAGCCATCTCCCTACTCCATAAGCCCTTACAAGACCTGCTCAAATTTATGTTGTTGGGATGATTTGTTACAATGCATTGCCAATTATGCTGTGTATAAACGCAGTGCCTTGGTTTCTGACAAGGTGAAATTTGCTCACAGAGGTCCGGTTCTGTTTTAAGGTGCACTATATTGGAATAACTGAACAGCTGCTTTCTTGCTGTGCCACTGTCATCCAACCAGGCTCGATTTTGTGATGTCAAGAAGTTATCAGCAATGTTTTCAGAATCAGAATCATACTCTGTTTTGATAGGCATATCAAACGGAAACACTACATCACAAGGAGACCCTGAGGATATTAATGATCTCTGTAATTTCATATGATCTGTAGGACAGTTCTCTATATATCGCTGTTGTAAGCCTGAATGAGATTGGCAGCTTTCTGCACTCCCCCAGTAAGAAGGGCAGGTGGATGCAAAGCTTAAGAAACTTTGGTCTTTGTTATATAATGATCCAGCTCTTCTGTTTGAACATGTGTTCATTCGTTGATTTATAGAACAAGGGTTTGAGTTCCTTGGAGTCCAACTGCTGCTTGTGGTACAGTTGTTTTGAACACCTAAAAACGATGTATTAGAACTGAGAGGTTCCTCTAGCACAAAACACTCATCATTTGTATTAGGTTCAAACTTCACTTTGACATTATCTTGTTCATTTTTTACTGCTGTCCAGTTAAGATGCTTCAATTGGCCCAGGGTTTCAATGGCACTGTTATAAGAAAGTCCTTCCAGGTTTCCTTTCAAACTGGCAAAACTGCTGGGTATCTTCCGTTGCTTATCTTCTTCCCTTTCAATAACAACAGAGAAAAGGAGTCAATCAGAGGTTTTCTGTGATATTAATAGAGTGGTCTGACACACCTTACAATGACATTTGTCATTAACTTAATATGAGACTATCACACTGTGGTCTATATAACATTTATATTTAATCAGGAGAGAAAAAGTAGTGGGCATACACCTGGGCATGAATGTGTACACAACTATCTTTTTGTGGCACTATTTTGTTTAAATTATAACAGGTAATAGGCATCTTTTTCATTTTGGGCACATATTTCACAAAGACCTTATATATTATAGTGCTCTGCATGCAGTTTGGTATTGACACTCTCATTCTTCTGTTAAAAATATATTTAACAAAGAATCATAAGAACTTTCTGGTTAAAGACATTTGTGTAAGAACTATGGTGGTCCTCCACTTTGAAAGCACAGTCAGAGGAAGGGAAGAAAATGTATCTATAGTTAAAGTAGTCAAAATTAATCAAAAGGTTTGACAAAGAAAGAGAATTGCTTCAGTATCTATGCTACCCACAGCATTCTTGGAACTTCAACTAATCAGGCAGGATCAATTTTATAAACCACACTGACTATGAGGGCAAGAAGTGGTATCAGAATGAGAAACTTGGCATGAAAAGATGAGGAATTAATGAGGGTTTCAGATACCCTTTTTTTTTTTTTTAGTTCATTGTCAGAAACTCTTTTCCTTGGTTATGGACTCAATGTGCAAGAATTTCCAGTAGAGGGAGTCCATTCTCTCCACAAAGAGAGAATATCCCATTTTAACAGATGTGCACCAAGTAAGGAAAATATCTGATTTCTTTTTCTGCATTATTAAGTAGAGATATTAAGTATTTTCAATCCTCTGCTCAATATTATTGAAGTGTGATCATCTAGAATCTCTCAAACAACACACGTTCACTGCAGAATGAGCTTTTCAGAAAATCATCTAACTGCAAAACAATGGATTGGATAAAATGAAAAAGCAATGAATGCTTACATCTCAAATAAAGATTTTTCCAGGAAAAGAGTATCTAGCAAACATTCTCAAAAGAATATATGTATCCAGGAAGACATTTTAACAAAAAGTATTATTGTGGTTAAAAACAACAGGGGAAAGCTACCATGAGAGTAAAGGTAAAGGGTTCCACCACCTTCAGGAAGGAGGTCCTCTACTATTCACATGAATCCTAGGAGATATGCTGTCTGCAAAAGATACCTGCTTAGAAGTTCAAAGAAATGGAAGAGTGGGGATGAAGAACCTATTTGGGAGGAAAGGAAAAAAACAGATGGAGAGGTCCCCTTTGAATTCAGATCCACGGATCTTCCGCTCCAAAGCTTAGAGCCTACAATCACTTAGAATATAAGCATCCCTGTCTAGATTATGTTGAAAGGTCTGCAACAAAAAACATGAGTTCAACTGTCATCCAGAAAAATAAAAAAGAACATTATCCAATGTTAAAACAAATTTAGCTGCAAAATAAAATGAACCCCAAAATAAGTCTTTGTGCAAAAAAATCAAAAGATTCTAGTAATCAAGCATTTTGTTTTTGGAATACTCTATTTTAAAATATATGTGTTTAACTTTAGGGAAAAAGAAAATGAAGGTAGACATAAAATATTATTCAGGATTTTAATAGACATTTTATATGATCCAAGACAAAAATGTATGCAGGAGATATTAAAATTTTTCTATTAATTTTTCCATTTATTAAGTACACCAAGCTCTTCTCACACAGTTCTTGTCTTAGGCCACTGCAATTCTTTTAAAGATCCTAAACAAAGAGAATTTGATTTTTCATGAAATATGGAATTGTTTTGGCATGGGAAAATGTACTTACTTCAACATTTGCTGTTGCGCAAGGATATACTCTGAAGAACCACTTCGATACAGAAGCTGAGTGTTAGCTTGAACCCAGAACCAGTGATCTTCATTTGTTTGTACTTTGACTACAGAAATGCCATTTTCTCCATTATTCCTTGCTATACAATTTAAAAGAAAGTACATTTTAATACGAAAGTACATTTTAATACAAGCAGTATTTAACAGCTTTGGTGAATGCTCACTGATTTTTTTTTTTCTGTTTTAGAATCATCACAATAAAGGACAAACCAAAATATGTCACAGAACTAGGCAAACTATACACACACACACTCACACACACACATGCCAAACCAAACCACACCAACGAATAATCAAACAAACAAATCTAACAGGGCAGATAGGAACCCTCAAACCGTAACCAAAGGTTCATTATCATTTTTCTCTCTTCTCACTGGTATAGTGAGAAAATATTAATAAAAAATGGCACTACAATAGGAATGGTTTTAAAGAAGTAAAACATTTCAAGCTGGTGCAACAAAAATCTCTATGGGAGAAGGATTTGCTCATTGGAGAAGACTTACCATCATAGTTACCTCTTGCAAAATCTGAATTACAGCATAGACTCTTATCAGACACAAAAACTGAAAAATCATGAGTCAAAGACATAAGCAATTAATGAGTTTTAAATATAATAAATAGTAATCTTCCTCATATTTCCTGATCCTTGGGGGAAAGTGACATTTGTGTCACATTTTCCTCAAAGAAGTATAGGTCTTATCTTTTATTATGTGAAATGCAGTGCTGTAATTTTAATAAAGCATATTTTGTGCACTTTTGTTTATTATCTTGGCATTTCTGAATTAGGCTGATTAGTACTACTGTCTTTTGAAGTGGACAGGTTTTTATATAGAAGGGCAGTTTGAGATTAAAAAGCAAAACAAACAAACAAACAAACCCACAAAAACAGAGATATAAAGCACTTGGACCAAAATATTAAAATCTTAAGAAGTGAAAAGAAAAGGTAAAGTTCTGTCCCCATAAACTATATATAAGCCAGAAGTACTTAGAAAACAGACCTTTGACTTGGTTATCAGCACTCTGTAACACATTAGGGAAAGCTGCACCTTCATGATGACTATTTCTTCCATATATTTCTGCTGCTTCATATAGAGCTGAATTAGCTTTTGAATTGCAGCTACAGAGGACAAATTATGAAAAATTCTGTGTCAGTGAATGACAATACAGTAATACAGTACAGTAAATTCACAAACTGTGAAAGATGTGATATTCAAGCCGTCAACTATGAACAAATACTAATGTTTGTCTATGTTTCCTGCATCGTATGGATGCTCAAACTGGTGTATGACTGGAATTCTGCATTTAATTATGAGGAATAGGTATGTTTAGGAACATTCCTCTCACCACTTAGTATTTCCAGAATAGCTTTAATTGAGACAAACATTATGCATATTTGTCTCTGCCTATCTTAGGCAGAACTATCTTAGGTCACTCACCAGCAGTACAGTCAAGAGTTAGCATGCAATAATCATCATGTGATTTTAATGGATCTCTTCCAATCTTTAGTTCTAAATGCACAGTATGGCTGATAAAAGGTACAAAGCCTGTGAAACTACTTTTCAACTGTTTATAAAGACCAGCAGAAAATGAATGTCTACGACTTTCCCCACCATTTCTGGCTAGCACACCTCAGGCCTGAACTAAACGAAGCACCACAGTTAAATGCATACTTCATTCTTCTCAGCTATTAAATTCTAAGCCACAATTCAGTCAGTTAACAAAATTTAAAGCACCTCTCTTCTAGAAGCTGAATTTTGATCATTAGCTAATTTCATCCAGGCTACTGAAAAGCTAGCAGGTGGAAATGACTTTTGGTCATTGCTGCTCGAACTCTGATACAAAAACCTGCATATTCTTTTATATCAGACTCCTAACAATTTAGTTCTTGTCAAAAATATATGTGCTAAAATCATATTAGATGTGTGGGTAGTAACTCCACACATACACAAGCATATTCTGTTAAAAGTCACTGTGATGCTGTCAGTCACACTGATAAGCATTTTACTTCACAACAATAGACTTTGTGGCTGTTTACATACTTAATACGCATAAAGCCCATACTATAGCTTGCTAAATACTAAAGGATTAATTGAAAAATACTTTGTATTCACTCCTGCCGCATCATCAGCTTTTTGTTTTGCTTTCACAAGCAAGCTCTTCATCCTCATCTCTGTCACAGAAGGGAGAAGAAGTGGCACCACTATGCAGAATAAGGACAACTGAGGTGGTAATACTGTTCCTGATGAGGACTTCTTTCTTTGTCCAAAGAGAAACTTTAGTTTGCCTTGAAACTGCATTGTCTGTATATATATATATAAAACAAAACAAAAAGTCATAAACATAAATGTATAAAACATTCTAACATTTTAACATTGTAATATTGAAAATGCTAATAAGATATATAGACTGTGATGTTTAAACTAGTGATTCACACATTTAAGCTGTAGACTGTAATGTTCAAAGCTAGTTTTGAAACAGAGAAAAGCCTGGAATTTCATTATTTTCATACAGTCTAAACCACACAATTTCAGAGACATGGTGAGTGGAGGCACTACCAACAGTAAAATGTGAGATTTGAAGCTGTTTTTTTTTTTTTTTTAAATCCTATATATTTAAAGTAGAAGTTCTGCATTATGTTCTGT
Organism: Tinamus guttatus; assembly: GCF_000705375.1. The sequence continues at coordinate 99,778 of NW_010581256.1, read as the reverse complement.
TTACCAAGACTAGAAGCTTATGATGGTGCAAACACCTATTTCCTGTACACCTGAGTTTGAGGTGAGAATTATTTTTTTCCATGCTCTGTTCTCTCCAATAAGATGATTCTTGCACTTGGTCTAGGAAGTATATGGACTGGCACAACCAACCCAAGGGCTGTGCTGGAAGACACCAAGGGAAAAGGCAAATATCAAAATATTGAGACACACAGTACATAGCTTGGAAGGAATCATCTATTCCTGTTCCAAATCACCATATAAGCAAAAGGCAGAGATCTGCAGAGGATGTCTTCACAATAGGCTCTACCCTCTCTGACCAGAGCTCTCCTTCAAAGCAAGTTCCTATAGAAAGCTCTGTGTTACTGTTGATACTAGAGAAGCTAGTCTGTAGGGTAAATGTGACCAATCTCATCATCCTTTCATCAAGATGGTTTATGCTGCAGTTCTGTTTCCTTAGCTTGCCTGGTTAAATATGGTCTCTCATTTTCTTTGCACATGACTTATTTTCTATACAAAGAAACAAGACTTGACTTTATTACAAACAAATTAGGAAGGGATTTCTAGAAATAAGCCACTCCTAGCAAGAATAATTAAGCAGTATATAAGGGATATCCTAATCTGTTTTTTATTATAAAATGGTCCTTTGCGAAAGTGGAAAATTAGTAATAATAATTATGGTTCTTTAAAGTGAGTACTTCACTTGTGCTTAAATGTTAAAGATGAAAATCAGCTGGCCTCTTATGTCCTAAGCCTAGTACAAATGGAGGACAGGTGCCATCCCCAAGACCATGAAGGATTCTTCCCACTTTCAATTTCAAATATTACAGCCTTTCTTTTCCTTCTATCATTCTTTACATAGAATCAATGAATATCTTTATGTGTTTCTTGCTATTCAACAAATTTAAAATGTGTCTTCAACACCGTCCACAACATATGTATTTATGTTCAAATATCTTTCACATGAAGCAATTTAAATCTGTATGTTATGACAGTTCTGCATGTGAAATTATACTTACAAGAAAGCCAGAAGTACTGTCCAACAAGCAACGAACTCGACAGATGAATGAACGAGTTAAGAAAGAAGAATAATCCGTTGTTGTGCTGTCATTATCTTGTGCTTTAAACAATTTACTTAGAATATATTCTTCTCCTATAAACAACAGCGGAGGCGATATATGTCAGATTACACACAAAAAAAGAAAATCTATTATATCTTCTTAAAAAACTGTGATGGGAAATGCTAAAATTGTTTTATCGAAAGGAATATTAAATTAAATCATGTAAATAAACTTGCATATGCTCTACCAAAAAATAAAAAAAAAAGAAAAAAAAAAGAGAGGCTTTTTAATGAGATTCAGGTGAGTTCTTTCGGGAACTTTGAATTTTTTGTTTTCTGAGTTTCTGTGATTTTCAATGTTGCAAAGCAGGATAACAGATGTTACTGCTTCTGAGATCAGAGATAATACACTAGAAAAAGGAAGAAAATACAGAATAATGCTAACGAAGGAAAAGAACAAATTAACAGTGGCTCATTAGTTAATGTTCAGCTGTTGCCTCTTTGATTTTTGATGAAGTATTTGCCAGTTTTGGACTCCAGGTGCATAGGTTTTGAAATACTTATTTCCCAAAGGACGCACACATGTATTTGCCAGAGGTATGAACACAGAAAATGAATTTTTATGCTAGACAAAAGTTAGGACAAAAATTCTAAATGTTTATGACTTTTTATAATTTAAAAAATTTCATGCACATTGTTCCATTTGTTTTCTCTTTTCTTATTGCAAAATTTTGCAAAGTTCCTCAGGTTTCCGTAAGGACTAATGCAAAACACTCAAACTTTGAGAGATTCCTGTGTTCCTCATGAATTCATAAAGGCTATGAAACCAATGATTTCTCGCAAGTTTTTTTCCCCATCCAGAAACTAATTGCTTCCTCAGCTTCTGGTGAATTGCATACATTTTACTGAAATCAATAGTTCTTTATAGATTACAAATTTTCAACCACACTCTATTATCTGTAGTCACAATTCCAGCTTTAATCCTTTTGTACAAGGGGGAAGCTTTCTGCACATGTGAATCTACTATCCTAGGAATATGCAGCCTCAGGAGAAAAATACTGCTAAACCTTCTTTTGCTTTGGAAGTTTCCTAGCCACGTAAATGTGCACAGGAAACCAAATGGTAGAAAGTGATATCACCCCTATCGTATTGTACAGAAACTTATTGAATGGGGGTTTCTCACAATTAAAAGATAGCAGTGTCTTGATCAGTGTGAACAAAAGGTTGGTAGGATGAACACTGATGATGTTCATTCTGTGTGATGGTAAAATATCCATAGGTACATTACAGAAAAATAAAGGAAATACCAAGTACCAAGCATCATACCACACACTACCTTATAAGTGTCAGGGATCAGGAAGAAACTTAATCTATGGGGCAGTAACTTTATAAATGGACACTATGCAGCCTTCCACTGAAGAATCTGACTTGGTGTGGAACTGTAGAACTGTGCCTACCTGTTTCTCTCTGCAACTGTTGTCCAGATAACATCTGGGGAGGGTTCATGGCCCAGTGTAGTTGTCTACAGAAATCCTGGCGATCATCCACATGAATGTAATCATATATGTTTTGGTGCATTACATCAGTCTGAAACAATTGCAATAAGGAATGTTTAATTTGTAAGCGTGGGGGGGCAGAGATGTATCTTTTGGTTGATACTTTCCTTAAAATAATGGCTGGTGGAGAATATCTTCAGAGCAAAGTTAACTTGAGGAAAGTTACTTCAGAGGCCCCTGTTTCTCTTGTATGCATTTTGTCTTAACATCGAAGATAATTATTTTTATCTTTTTTTTAATGTTTGTGCCTATGCAAATGTGAGTAATAACAAAGTCCAACCAGCAGACAGTACTAATTGTCTCCCTCAGAGACTGATATTGGGACCAATACGGTTTACTATCTGAACAGGTAAAGGGACAGAGTGCACTCTCAGGAAAGTTTTAAAGGGTACCAACTGAGGAGGGCAGTTGATATGCTGGAGAATGGAACTGCTATGCAGAGAGACCTTGACAGGCTATAAAAATAGGCTGATAAGAACCTCATGAAGTTCAACAAAGGAGAACTCCTGCCTTTGAAATGGAATAAACCCATGCATAGAACAGGCTGGGAACCAGCTAGATAGAAAGCCATTTTGTAGAAAAAGGCCTGGGACAAGGCAAGTGGGACAAGATGTTGAATACAAGTGAGTTCATCCTTACAGCAAAGACGACTAAATTTCTACTGGGTTGTGTTAGAAAAAGCATAATGAGAAGTAGTTCTTTCGCTCTACTCTGCGCTTACAAGACTATGTCTGGAGTACTGCGTCTAGTCTTGGGAAATAAAGATACTAACACACTGAAGTGAGTCAGGAGAGTGCTACTAGTAGGTTTAGAGAGATGGGACATATGGCTCATTTTAAGAAGGGAGAAGAATTGAGTTTGTTCAGCCATAAGAAGAAAAGGCTTTGGTGAGAATTGTCTGCATGTACCTAATAAAAGGACGTTTTGAGAACACAAAGGCCGCCTCTTCACAGAGGTGCACAGTGGTAGGACAGGAGGCAACAGACAGAAGTTGGGAAATTCTGACTTCATATGAGGGAAAGCATTTTTACATTTAGGATGTATGGAACATGGGAACAGGACTGTTTGTTCTGTTCTGCACTGTTTCGCAGATGTTGTGGAATCTCCATCCTTGGAGATATTAAGAACTTGATCAGGCAAGGCCCACAACAACCTGCTTGAACTGGACCTGCTCTGAGCAGGAGGTTGGTCTGTATGACCTCCAGAGGTCCATTCAAACTATATCATTCTGTAATTCTATAGCTTTACAATATATATACTATATACAGGCAACCAGTCTACAATAGAAGCATTTTATACTAGAATTGAAAGGAAACATTTTGCTAAATCTTATATTTATAATAGATCAAACTTCTATTAACAGAAGTTTTACAACAGAAATCAACTCTTGCAACATTACAAGAAATTAATCTTAATCTATGAGCTCCAAAAAAAAAAAAAAACCATAGCATAGTTAAATAAGTTATTTTCAGTTACAATTTATGTCTAAGCAGCAGTATAAGGACATGGCAAAACAACACAAAACACAGTACTGGATTTGAGAGAGACATTTAACAGGAATGACTACAATAAAGTTTTTACAAACACAGTATATATTAGATATTCTAAATATTTGTTAATATATTTACCTGATGAAAGCCTAGATAATCCACAATAGTTGATGATGCATAAAATATCATTCCGTCTGCACTCACCACCAATGCAAAACCATTCAGTGACTAAATAAGGGAAACAATAATTAAAAAGGTAATCATAATTTAAAGACATAAATGAGTATACAGTTTATTAATTGCATATATGTTCTAGTCAGTTCTCTTTTCAAAATATTTCAAATATGAGCGTAATACAAATATGACCAGATCAGACTATGCCAAAGGTCCACCCAAACCCATGATCTTGTCTCCAATAGCAAATCCCCAGGAAAGAGTACAAGAGAAAAAGACAAGAATGTAGTGCTATTTTTCTAGATCATTCTTCCAGCCATCCACTACTCTAGTGCTTTCTTTGTCTTCATATTTTAATTTAGTGGATTTTTCTTCCCATGATTTTGTTAAATTGCATTTCAAAACCACACCAACTTTAATACCCCCAAGATCTTGCACCAATGAATTCCACAGCTTGGTGTAAAGTAGAAGAATGTGAAATTAAAGAACTTTGTTCTTTCTGAGCCTGCTGCTTCCTATGTTCATTTGACATCTTTTAATTATTTTACAGGAAGAGACAATGAACAACTGATATCTATTTATGTTTTCTATATGGAAGAGATATGAAACAATTATACTGCACAGAATATGGGCTTCACATTTTTATGGAAGCACATCAGAATTTTATATAAATTTAATAAAATAAGGTGCTGTGAATTATAATTTTAACAGATGTGTTGTACACTGACTCAAATTTTCACATTTTTCTCAAATGTGATACCAGGCTTCAAAGTTCTATCTGAACAGCTCACTAGTTCAATAGAATCAGAATTTGGGCCTATGATATGTTGATTTTATAGAATATTATCTTTTAATTGCAGAAGAAAAGAAGAAATACATATAACATAAATATAGCCTTATTTTTGGTAATTAGGAAATAAATTGCTGGGATTTAAAGACCATAAATGGTTAGAAGATATGTATCCTATGTGTTTTGCCTGAACTAAATCTCCTTTCTTAATGAGTCTAACGAGTCTGACTATATGAGAAACAAGTTTCTAGTCCAATGTTTTGTATTAAATGTGTAATAACATACTTACTAAATATATTCCTATTCATAAAATGAACATAGGGGCTATAGAGATATTGGGTTTCTTAAAAATATTGTTGTAGTATTTCTGTACCTTTGCAGAAAGACTTTTATTCCCTAGAATGAACTCATGGATAACAATTTAGAACATTCTCTTTTTCCCTTTTAACTTGATTAGTGGTTAGGGTAACTAATTACAATGTAATTGAAATATTGTTATTCTCTTAACAACTGAAACAGGTATTAATTCATGTAAGTTTAGTAATAAGAGTCACCTACTTTTCACTGCTTTAATTTAAAACATTAAATTCTATAACAATTGCTTTGAAAATATATGTATTGATACATATACATAATACAACAGGCTTCAACAAGAAAATTAAGTAGGTGTGTTGTATTTTCCTCGTAGTATTGGCTTTGAAAAAGCACTTGTATTTTATAGTATGGCTATTTTCTTAAGTTCTCATAAAATAATTTGTAATATAGTTATATAAATAGTTATATAAATGCAATGAACATAAAAAAATAGGCAATGACTATTTCACTGATATAGACCACTATTTTGTCAGGAACACATCTCAAATCACTATCACAGAGTCAGTGAGGCAAGGAAAAAACAAGAAAAATCTAAAATTAAAAGTAGAAATTAAATATATTACACAAATACTAACATTTCTCATGCTGCATGCAGACTGATAGATTTTGCCTATCCCCACCTTAAAAAAGATTCACTAACATATCTTTACTACTACAGGCTTCCATTCCAAGGGAGATTAGATGATCCTTGTATGTGATAGTTTTGAGATCTTTTGAGATCACCATTTAAAAAATTGTTAATGAAATGCTGCTATATTATTACTATCTTTGTTTTACCTTTCCCTCAATTTATTGTTCTGGTGACATGTATATTAATCCTGAAGAGCAATGAGAGGAGATTTTCTATTGCTCGTAACCACTGACGTAGTTGTGTGTGCTTCGGGTTCATAAATAAGGACCTGGTTTTCAAGATTGCTTAAAGCTTGTTCCCACTATGACAATGATGGGAAGAATTTCAAGAACCCATTGTTCAATAGTTGACCTCCTCACATGATTTCGTCCCACTCATAAATGTAGAGCATCTTTGGAAACTTGACACAGCAGGACCATATATAGCTAGCTATACTGTTGCTCAACAAACTTGTAAAATGGTGACTGGACAAGAAGACTTCAATGGCTTACGTAGAATCATAGAATGCTTAAAGTTGGAAGGGACCTCTAGAGGTCATCTAGTCCAACCCCCCTGCACACGCAGGGTCACCTAGAGCACGTGGCAGAAGACTGCATCCAAGCGGGTTTTGAAGATGTCCAGAGAAGGAGACTCCATAACCTCTCTGGGCAGCCTGTTCCAGTGCTCTGTCACCCTCACTGTTAAGAAATTTTTTTCCTAGGGAACTTTTGATGCTTCAGTTTCTGGCCGTTTCCTCTAGTTTTATCAGTGGGCCCCACTGAAAAGAGGCCAGCACCATCCTCCTCACTGCCTCCCTTGAGGTACTTATAGACACTGATCAGATCCCCTCTCAGCCTTCTCTTCTCCAGGCTGAACTGGCCCAGCTCTTTCAGTCTCTCCTCATAGGGCAGATGCTCCAGGCCCCTGATCATCCTTGTGGCCCTGCGCTGGCCTCCCTCCAGCAGCTCCACATCTGCTGCCTCATGGTCAACTTGTCGTCCACCATGACACCCAGGTCTTTCTCTGCAGAGCTGCTCTCCAGAAGGTTGGTCCCCAGCCTGTACTGATGTCTTCGGTTATTCCTCCCTAAGTGCAGGACCTTGCACTTGGCCTTGTTGGATTGGATGAGGTTTTTCAGTGCCCAGTTATCCAGTCTGTCCAGGTCCCTCTGGATGGCAGCCCTCTGGGCTATCGGCTACTCCTCCCAGTTTCGTATCATCAACAAACTTGCTGAGGGAGCACTTTGTGCCTTTATCCAGATCATTAATGAATAAATAAAACAGGACTGGATCGAGGACTGACCCCTGGAGGGCACTGCTAACTACAGGCCTCCAACTAGACTCTGCGCCGCTGATCACCACCCTCTAGGTTCTGCCATCCAGCATCTACCCTCAGAAGAGGGCTTACAGCAACTGATTTAATCAAATCATTGCTAACCATGAGCCAGGTAAAAGAATAGTTAAAGTGGAGTCAGCTGCAACAATAGCTAGGGGAAAACAGTGTTTAGCTTCAGGTCAGCCCAATGAACACAGATCCTTTCCAGAACAAAGGGGTAGATGGATTAGTGTTCATCACTAGTTATCCCTGTCTACTATTGAATGGTTGTTCAATCTGCTGTTAGAAATAATGCCCAAGTTTATCCTAGCACCTCACTAAACGTAAGAAATTGTGTCAAGATTTCTACATCTTCACATCTGCGCCTTTTCCCTGTACTGAGGGGAGCCTCTGTAGATGGCATCTGTCACATCCATTTACAGTAACTAGCGGAGACAAGAAAGCATTTTTGACATCTTGTCTCTCTTGTACTCTTCTTCACAACAATGAAACTATCACTTACATGATGCTAGAAATTGTATTACATTTGCACATCTGTCAAGACCTGTAATTTGGACAGATTGAAAATTTTCACAAAGATAGTCATATAACATTAAAGGGGACTCCTTTAGACAGGTGACTACTGCTGTTAATGTGCACACTTCAGGAGACCTTCAGTTTATTCTACACAACTGGGACAGCTAGAAATTAAGAATATTTGTTAAATGTTCATAATGCATGAATAGTTAATGCACCAAACCATATTTTAGAGGACTTACAAAATTACTGCAAGATCACAGAATCTCAGATAGTATCATAGTGACTATCATTAAAATGTACAATGCACTTCCCATTGTCTTACAGGCATGCTGTTTTTATAACACCTTTAGGAAATAGGGGGAGCATCTCTCTTTGCTAAGTATAGTTTTTATAACTCAAGAAATAAATATCCAGATTGTAAAATGAATCTTCTGCATCTGATATAATGGGTTTAGGCTCATGTCTAGGCCCCTAGGAGATCTGTCTCTACTTTTAGAATGTAAAACTTGCTCCCACAAAATGGAATACAGTCACAGAGCAGGAGTGGACTGGACCCAGTGCAGCAATCTTTAAGAAGGGTTAGGAAATAAGACTCTGCAGCTGTTGCAGCTCTGTAAAGCATGTGTCTGCCAAAGCCAAAGAGAGGGTAGCATAGAGAAGAGCAGCTTTTCCCATTTGAGCCTATCCCATGGTGTAGAAATACTGAAAAGCCTAAGTAGGGCTCTTGGATTTAGGAGGAAAAGAAACATGTATACACATACAAAGATTTTACTGTAGACATTAGAACTTTTGCAATGAAAAACAACTCTTCTAATCTGTAAAAGTACATGGTTGTAAACTGGCATTCATAAGTCATATGGATTCAATGACAGATGGAATTTAAAATCCAGGATAATAGCTGAAACATGTGCAACGGACTTAAATATGCATTGTGAACATTTGTTTGTTTGTATATGGCTTTTTAGAAACACTTACATGTGTTTCCTACACTGTATTTTAAAAATTAAATCACTTTTTTTTTCCAAATGGAAAAAGAGTTTGGCACCAAACAGGCGTCTGTGTTCTTCTGAAAAACATGCACATCCAATTATGTACTCACGAAAAGCTGCACCTGCTACTGAAGCAACAACAACAACAAAAAAAAACAATTAATCTGTCAGTTCAAAGAAAGTACAACATTATTCTGGTGCCCGCAGTAGCTGTAAGATGAAAGTTATCAGTTCCTTCCATTAACAAAAAGGTTCTCTGGGAATGAAGGCAAATATTTTGAGGAAGATAGGACTTCCTTTGGCAAGATCCTTTATATATCCTGATATTTCTTAATGGTCCCATAGCAGAAAATCAGCCAGCAAATACTTCGAAGATATTTTTGTCAAGGTCACGACATAGTGAATATAAGGAAAAAAAAAAAGAACAAGTTCCAAGCCACGTTTCTCTTATTACGCTTCCTTGAAATAAAGGAAAATTCACAAGCATTAGGTCTCCAGAGACCATGTTGCTATGGTTGCTAAAGTACAACAGTCCAGTCTTGCAGCCCTGCCTTGCTTTGAACAGATTTTCAAGTCACGCAACTTGGGTACCAAATTTCCAGGGTCGGCTGGCTTGCAGTTTATCTGGAACAGTTTCATTTAATAGTGTATTTCTGCGTTTTGTATCCTATGCAGGATGGGGCCACTTGCTGCTGATTTAAATAAGCAGATATTTAAAGAGAAATAATACACCCATTTTTGTTTCTCACACTGATTATCTTATGAATATAAGGAGGAAAATACAGACAGTTAATGTGTCTTCTGTCTTAAACTGTATTGTGTAATTAACCAGTATTTCCTTTCACTTCTGCTTTTAGGATTCACAATTGCTCTTCTCAAAAAACATTCAGGAATCCCTAAGATTCTCTTAATAAGCCAAAAAATTAACTGTGAATTAAAATCGAGTATGTATAAAGGACCATTCATTAATATTGCATCTAGTGACATCAGAATATGGCCTTTACTCAACAAATACAGTCTTTTAGCCCTAAAGACTTATTTTGTATCTACAAAGCAAGTTCAAAGGAATATTTGTGTGATTATTCAATGCAAGGGGAAAGTGGCAAAATTGTTACCACCATTCGGTTTTGATCAAAGACTTGCATATACTGATTAGTTTTTAAGCAAAAGGAGCCACAAAGCAAACAAACTTCTGTTGTTTGAGCCAATGAAGGAAGTACATCCTATGGGCCCAAGCCTAGAGACATGGGTTTATGTTGGAAGTCTTTTTGGAGGGAAAATGTTATATCAGATTGGCTTTCACAGACAGCTGCATGCAAGACAGTGGAAATAATGAAAATAAGGATGAAATTGCAGTGGCAATTGTTTCTTTTCAAATACAAAGAAATATGTAAATATGGTCATTAAATACCTTTCATTCTTGGTAACTATAAGAATACAGATAAAACTACATTCACTTTCCTTCTAATTTCAAAGTCCTCAAAGACGACGTTGAAATTCACAATCTAGTACTGTGTTACTCAGAATAAGGTCAGGCAAAAGTTGCAAAGCATCATCCACATCCTAGGAAGACTTTGAACTCTAGCCCTCACATTTACTATTGGATGGGACAACCGTGCCTTCTGAAGGGTGGGGAGGAACATGTGAAATTTCTTATTCTTACAATTCTATTACATCACTTCAATAGAGAAATTAGACCAACTTTAGAGATTGTTTCTATATATGCCTTATTCTAATGAGGGAGTTGGATCCTCAAGAGGTAGCAAACCCATCCTCAAGGAAGTCAGTTAGGAAAATAGGAGTCATTGGGCTCTGGTAATTGTGAGCTATAAACTTTAAAGAAAACATAGCAGTTCCCCAGAGATTGAGACTGTAATGTATGCGCACATATAAATGCATTTCAATATTGATTTGATACGCTTTATATGTATTAAGTATTGGACACACCAAGTACAAATTTGCTTTTAGATGCACAACTTTGATGGCATGATGGACAGCTGTAAATATAATTTTCCTATCTTATACTTTCCTTCCAAGATAAGCTTGCTTAGTCAGTGTTAACTAAGCTTGCTTGGTCTATAGGGTCTCTCTTACTACATGATCAAGCTGCTGGCCTCCAGTGGGGCCAAGTCCTCAGAAACAACCATTCTGCCAAAGATGACATTGAGAAACAGATTTGACTCTAATATAGTACATTCGAGAAAGAGATACATGCCTGTTGAAACCAATGATTTTTACAAGTACTAAACACCGAAAATTAGATTTCAGACTATACTATGTGCTTCCAGAGCAGAGCAACATTAACAACTAATAGATTAAAGAAAGTCAGATAATGGTAAGCTTTTTTATCTGTTGCTGCAAAAACAAATTCATAGGTGACACCACATACTTCAGTACAAATTTATTGGTATGGTTGTAGAAAAATAGAAAATAGAATTCATACATACATGAATAATGATTGCATATGCTAGTGAGTACTTGGGTGAATAAGATGTCTTTTACAAAAGCAATTATCATAAAAGGATACTAAAGTCTGATGCAATTTTGTGTATCTTTTTCATTGAGCTTCCTTATTAATAGTGATGTTGAATATAAAAATTAAATGTGTGCTCTTCCAGTAATGTAATCCATTCGTGGAAACAAATGCAGCTAGGTAGCCTTTGTACAATTTCTAGAAATATAGTAAGATTACCCATTATTTTCCACAGCAATAATAACTGACTGAAAAGTCTTGGATATTTATTCAATATGTTAGACAGTTAGATATATGTAAGAATCAAATGTCTGGATTTTTTTTGGAGTGCTTTTTACATGTGAGTATATCAGGTACTAAGAGAACAGGCTCTCATAATGTTCCATCCATAACTGACTTTTTATTCATACTTAAAAGCTACAAACTAGTGTGAATGGCAGACATCTCTTACTGTAAAAAATCAAAACCTAAAAGAGACAACACTGCCTATATCAGACACAATAGAGCCTATATACTGTAAAGAAGCAGAATGCACTGTCCTAATTGCAGAGCATAATTTTTCTGTGTTAGTATTTATTACATTTTTTGAGACAGAAGTATTTTTGGAGGGAAACGGAAAGTAAACTAATCTGTACTTCACATGCTGTTCAACAATATATGTTAAGACATCAATGTTTTTAAACATCCTTGCAAGACAGTGGAGTTTTATAGAGTCTGGTGTCGCAGAATTTGACTTTGGGCACAGCCTTACTATGCTACTGTACATTTTATGCATGTTTTGGAACCCAGGAATACCCTGAATAAAACATACGCTGTCGCATATTGTCAACAGGTGTTGATTCTCCTATCAATCTGTTGCCTATAGACAAGCAATGCCTTCACTAATCTAAGTATAAGGTAAATGTCAGTGGCAAAGAAAAATTGTCTAAACAGCAGCAATGGCAGTTCAATAGAGTCATAGAATTGTTAAGGTTGGAAGGGACCTCTAGAGATCATCTAGTCCAAACCCCCCTCCACATGCAGGGTCACCTACAGAATGTTGCAAAGCTTACGCTTAAACCGAGTTACAGACAAGTGCAAACCATGAATCTTTATGGATCTCTTCTTTAGTCCGAGCAGACACTTGCCAAGATGATCATCATTTCTCTTGAAATTTCTGGGACAGGAGCAGAACTATTTGAAGGATCCCCATGCGATCCATCCTTCTTTCTCCAAATAAATACTGTGTACTTCCTACTAGAAAATTGTACATTTAATTTTTTCAATACCCCTTTTTTCTTCAATTCAATCTACCATATTCAAGTTTTACTAAATGAGGTAGGCAAAAATTAAAATTGAAACATACCCAGTATTTCTAGTGAAATATGTATTTTTTCTTATGAAATCTTTATACCCCCCAAAAAACATACAATCATCTTGCATGAATCTGCTTTACACAGTATCATTCCACCTCACTGAGATAGTAGACAGGCTTCTGGAGGGCAGACTTTGGACTGTTTAGGACATTGGTTGGTAGGGTCCTTCTTTGTCTCAGTCTTTAACACAGAGATAGTTATCCTCAAAGTACTTGTGCCCCTGAGCAATTGTGAGCAGGATAAATGCCCCCAAAATTCAGAAGGAAACACTCTGTGACGTGCTACACCACCTGAACACTCTCAAGTCTATGGAATCAGATGGGATCCACCTGACAGTTCTGAGGGAGCTAGCAGAAGTGCTCGCCAAGCTGCTCTCCATCATCTATCAGCAGTCCTGGTCAACAGGGGAGGTCCCAGACGACTGGAGACTGGTCAGTGTGACACCCATCTACAAGAAGGGTTGGATGGAGGATCCAACGAACTACAGGCCTGTCAGCCTGACTTCGGTACTGGGGAAAGTTATGGAGCAGATCATCTTGAGGGCGCTAACACAGTATGTGCATGACAACCAAAGGATCAGGCTCAGTCAATATAGGTTCATGAAAGGCAAGTCCTGCCAGATCAACCTGATCTCCTATGACCAGGTGACCCGCCTAATGGATGAAGTAAAGGCTGTGGACTACTTAGACCCCAGGGGTGAGTAAAGAGGACCAGATGGATGGCTGGTCCTCTTTAGTATCTTTTATCAATGATCTGGAAGAGGGGATTGAGTGCACCATCAGCAAATTGGCAGATTACACCAAGCTGGGAGGAAGAGTTGATCTGATTGAGGGTAGGAAAGCACTACAGAGGGATCCAGACAGGCTGGAATGATGGGCTGAGGCCAACTGTATCAGGATCAACAAGGCCAAGTGGCAGGTCCTGCACTTCAGTCACAGCAAGCCCATGCAGCACTACAGGCTTGGGGCAGAGTGGCTGGAGAGCTGTGTGGCAGAAAAGGATCTGGAGGTGTTGGTCAACAGCCGGCCGAACACGAGCGAGCAGTGTGCCCAGGTGGCCAAGAAGGCCAATGGCAGCCTGGCTTGTATCAGGAATACGGTAGCCAGCAGGACCAGAGAAGTGATCGTCCCCCTCAACTTGTCACTGGTGAGGCTGCACCTTCAGTATTGTGTTCAGTTTCGGGCTTCGCACTACAAGAAAGACATGGAGGAGCTGGAGTGTGTCCAAAGAAGGGCAACGAAGCTGGTGAAGGGGCTGGAGCACAAACCTTACAAGGAGCACCTGAGGGAGCTGGGATTATTTAGTTTGGAGAAGAGGAGACTCAGGGGAGACCTTATCACTCTCTACAAATACCTGAAAGGAGATTGTAGTGAGGTGGGGGTCAATCTCTTCTCCAAAATAGCTACTGATAGGACAAGAGGGAAATAGCCTCAAGATGCTCCAGGGGAGCTTCAGGTGGGACATTAGGAAGAATTTCTACATGGAAAGAATGGTGAAGCCTTGGAACAGGCTGCCCAGGGAAGTGGTAGAGTCACCATTTCTGGCAATATTCCAGAAATGCGTAGATGAGGCTCTTAGGGACAGAGTTGGCATGGTTGCCATGCCATGAGGCATGGTGTTGATGGTTTTATGGTTGGACTCGATGATCTTGAAGGTCTTTTGCATGAAAAGAACAGTATATTATGATTAACTTAGTTACTTGAATGCAAGTAACTGATTATATCCCAGGGGATCTATAAGACATGGAGGTTGAATATATATTGAATATTGGAGAGTATACTTGCCAAGGATTAGTTTTGAAGTCAGTGGGGGAAAAAAAAAAGGCTAATTTAGTTGAAACAGGAGAATACATTTTGTTGTGGAGGAAATCACGTGGTCTTGGGATTGTCTCCAGAGTCACTGAAATAGCATGAGGATAAAGAGAGGAAGTGTTTGCAAAAAGTAAGTGAGGGTGGAGTTTGCTATAATGAACAGTCTGGAGATAAGAGCAGGAGTTCAATAATGATCTAAAATTCAGATTCACATCTGGTCTATGTCCAAAACTTATTGATTCTTTATGTATAACAGTGCTAATGAACAGCTTCTCCATTCACCAGTACATCTAAAATTCTCAGCTAGGCTGAGATGTGTCATATCTCAAGCACTGAGACATTTCTTTCTGCCCTGACAAATGGAAGCTGACTGTTCTGATACTGACCTGAAAAAACAATGATGTTGGCTGTCTCTCCTCTCTGCATGCCTGGGTTAGCTGTTGGTTCTTCTTTCTCTATCACACTAAGCTTAAGCTGCTTATGCTGATTTTCAGTTCATTCATAGCCTCTTCCTCCCTCAGTTATAATTGTCCATTCAATGCTGAAAAAGCTTAGTACTGACTCTGATCTGTCCTCTGTGTTATTCTCTATCACTCATATGCAGGACTTGAAAACAAGCACTTAATCCTGCCTCTCACATTTCTGAAAGATTCCATACAGGCATATACGTCCACAAATGTACTTCATTTTTCTCTCTCAAATTCTTCCTTAAAATTCATGCAAAAGTTCTGATAAACGTCAAGCTGCTTACACAGTATAACTTCTGATATCACAGAATCATAGAATCACAGAATGCTTAAGTTTGGAAAGGACCTCTAGAAGTCATCTAGCCCAACCCCCCTGCTCAAGCAGGGTCACCTAGAGCACATCGCACAGGACTGCGTCCAAGCGGGTTTTGAAGATCTCCAGAGAAGGAGACTCCACAATCTCTCTGGGCAACCTGTTCCAGTGCTCTGTCACCCTCACTGTTAAGAAATTTTTCCTTAATTTCCTGTGGAACTTTTGATGCTTCAGTTTCTGGCAGTTTCCTCTAGTTCTATCAACGAGCATCACTGAAAACAGGCCAGCACCATCCTCCTCACTGCCTCC
>NW_010581256.1:55752-83904 GCF_000705375.1 Tinamus guttatus | reverse complement strand
CCCAGGATCCCATTGGCCTTCTTGGCCACGAGGGCACACTGCTGCCTCATGGTCAACTCATCGTCCACCATGACGCCCAGGTCTTTCTCTGCAGAGATGCTCTCCAGAAGGTCAGTCCCCAGCCTGTACTGGTGTCTGGGGTTATCCCTCCCCAGGTGCAGTACCTTGCACTTGTCTTTGTTAAATTTCATAGGATTTCTCACTGCCCAGTTGTCCAGTCTGTCCAGGTCCCTCTGGATGGCAGCTCAGCCCTCTGGGCTATTGGATACTCCTCCCAGTTTTGTGTCATCAGCAAACTTGCTGAGGCAGCACTCCATCCCTTCATCCAGGTATCATGGTTACCAATTTACCTCATTGTTTCCAGGAGCTCTGTTGTCTATTTGAATGCATCTGGCCTCATTTTGTGCTTAGATTGTAAGAACTGGAGGAAAACGACCATGTCTTTTTCTTTTGTTATGGTGCACCAGCAAAGTTAATCATGCTATGGTATAACTAAGAATCCTAACCATCTTGGCAACATCATGATCATTACAATAGTAATAATAATAGCAAGAACTGGAGTAGAGATAAAATGATATTCAGCAGTCATAAGCTTTTCTGTCTACGTTTGTTTGAAAAAAAAAAAAAAGGAAAGAGGGAGAACATTAGTTATTTGTCTAAAGGGCAGCAGAAATGATATTTTTGTGCAATGCTGTTCCCATGCCAAATCTTTCAAGTCTGAGTTTCAAAAATATGCCTGTTCGCAAAGAAAATAAAGGCCAGGACCTCTGAAAAACTCATTTATGTTTTGCCTCTCCCTGCCAGGAAAAAAAAAAAAAATGAATGCATGCATGTGATAAAGATGGCAGGTAACTCCTGACCCTATTTATCCTTTTCCTATGGATTTATTCTCTGTAAGTCTTCCCAAATGACTAATCTCATCTGAAATGTCATCTGAAATACTGGGAGCATGTTCATGCTTCAAAACAAGAAAGCAAAACAGTTATTTGGGTAAATTCTGAAAGTTGTATTCACTGCAAAAGAAATTGTGACTATGACTGCTTTGTAAGAACTTCTAAATTAGTAGCCATATTTTAAACCAAGATATTACAAGGTAAACCACTGTACCAGACTCTAACGTGATTTATTTTAGAAGGACTGTGCTAAGACAGTCAACATTGCTAGTAGCTAAAAAGGAACTCAAGACTAGAACAAAACAAAAACTCTTCAGCTTTTGATTTCAGAAGTCTTTGCATTGATCATAGCCCCCATGCAACAACAGACTTTTGTCTGAAACATTTACAAGTCCAAATTAAGAAATAACAGGAAGAACAAAATCTCCTGCTCTCGGACTGAAATTCAAGCTAGAATACTTTTTCAAGAACAGAATTTTATCAAGAACTAATTACTTAAAGTTTGAAAGAAGGAAATGGAATTACACTAACAAGTTTTAAAAAATATAGGAAACCAAGTAGGAAGAAGATTTTCTGCATTGTTTCCTTATGTAGAGTGAAGAATAGCACCAATAAGATGTTTTCTAATATATCATTTTCCAACTCCCTCGGAATGAAACTTGAACTGCAGTTCAAATAGTTAATAGAGGCCACATGGAAATATCTTTCAGTGCTAAAATGTGGATATAGACATCTCTCCTCAAAGTAAAACCCATAAATCTTACTATTTGCAGCCATTTTTAAAAGTAACTGTATAATGTTAAGTAATATGCTTCATACTTGCACTGTATCAAATCCTGTATCCTTAACTTAGCTAAAAATGCCCCACGACTTTTGCTGGTTTTGAGTAAGAAGACTCAGGCTCTATCTAGTATTAGAACTAATGAAAAAGTTCTGACATGATAAAAAGAATAAGGATTAGAGTCATTAGTGCTAGAAAAATGGGGTGGGCTCCAGAAGTATGGAGTGGGATACAAAACCAGGGAGGCGCAGATGTTCTAATTCAAAAAGTAGGTGATTCAGGCATCAATGGAATACCATGGAGACATTCCATGGGAGCCTGTTATTACTCCAAACTATGTAGAATAAAATAAGCAAAAGGTTCTTTTTTTTGTTAGTGTATAGACATGCTGAGCCTGCACAGTTACTCTTCTAGGGTACAAATCAAATTAAGCCTGAAAGGTTCCTTGCATTTCTTGCTGCCACATTTCATTTTTATAGTGAAGTAGTAACCAAATTGATACCTTATTATTCAGTCATATGTTTCTATTTCACTTTAGTAGGAAAAGGTAACTCGGACATGGAAATAGCTAATTATCACTCCTCAGGAAGGGCAAACTTACATTGAATAATAAAAAACAGGATAGTGTGAGGATTGCTATCTTCACAATGACCATAAAGAAAAACCTGAGATAAATCCATTGAAACGTGATTCTTATATTACAAAACCTTAAGAGTATAGGACTTATGGTGGAAATCTGTCTTGGACCTGTGTAAAGAGCAGGGTGGAACATCCTGCAAACAAAATGCACCTTCCCTGAAGGAGCATGAATGGCTGGTGAATATTCAACTGCCTAAATAGGCTAGGTCTGGCCTTTATCAGTATTTATCACAGAGATGGGGCATGACACAACCAGCCAGTCTTATTCCATTAGCATCTGTTTGGGAATTCCTAGAACATCCTGACTGCATTTAAAATGAAAATAAATTTTTCACAATATGAACATAAAACACCATTTTCACACCTGAAAAGAATTACATCCAATATGTCTGGAGACCCAGATATCATAAATTCTATGCTGCAGATCCAGCAATGGAAGACAAGTGTGCCAGATGAGACACAGAAGAAATAGAAGACAGAAATACCACCAAGATGTCTCTTTCCCCTGAGTAACAAGGACTGAGATAGAAACTTGAACATCCATGGTTATAATGAGCAAAAGAACTACAAAAGCAGCTGTAAGGTGAAAAGTTAAAGTGGCAATGTTGTCAGGATGGTGGTTAATAAATGGGTGATGATTATGCAAGAAGCAGTATCAGTGATGTTAAAGGATGGGGGCACTGTCTAACTGCACATCACTGAAAAAAAAAAAGAAAGAAAAAGATCGAGAGAGTCTTCCTCTTCTCAACAACAGAGCAGTTAAGATGGTATAACATATAGAAATTGCCCAACAACCTTTGGGATGAGACATGACCTGCCCATCAGTCTGGACTCCAAATCTTGACTTAAGATTGTGAGTGCTGCATAGCTGGAGGGAAGAACAAAAGCTGGCTAACAGCCACAGGATGAGTACAGGGATCAAGACTATAGCCAAGATACCTGCCAGTGACTCATTCTAATTTTTCCAAGTCACTGTTTTATTTTATTTCTCCATCCTACCCCACACCCCATAAATTCTCTCTCGATTTATTGACTGCCAATATAATTTATTTTCCTACTTTTCTGGTTAAGGGTTTGGGTGTGTGTTCTTTAAGTTTTCAGTAACGGGCTTCAGAAGCTGAATGTGTCCATTTTTGCCAAAAGGCATGTGGCACAAGGGTTGCAAAACCACCTGCCTTGGAAAATATTTAGAAAGTGCTAAGTTAAAAATCATTATTGCAAAAATTGGAGCCTAAAGTCTTCAAAGAAAGACTGTAAAAATGGAGAGTGCTGGGAAAGACCATTAATGCAATTGGGCTTTTGACATTAGACCTTTCCTTGCCATCCCTCCAAAAGGAAACAGAGGGATGGCAAGGAAAGAGTCTCCTATCCAGAAATGTTTCCAAAACTTAATTCCCTGGGAGAAATTAGTTATTAAAATACCTGCTGTGCTCCAATGAAAAATTCTTTGATAAAACTGGTATCATTGTTTATTCTATTATTGCTGATGAAAGCTGTTTGATTATAGCTGTAAAAATATTTCTATAAAATCTTAAATATAAACACATGTTATGATAGAGGCCTTTAAAAATAAAAAGCATTTTACATGTACTTTAAAGACAGACTAATTCTATTGTTTTCTTTTAAGCTGAAAGGGGAAGTAAGTTCCGAGACTACAAAGGCAAAAATAAATTATTTATTAATAGTGATAGTTCTTGTTACTCCATTCTTCCATATATAGAGCAGGATCCATCTCCATCCACTAGAAAAAAAAAGTGTCTGGTTTTCCATGAACATTTCAGTCAGAAACAGCATTATTCACACAAATTTGGGGATTCAGATTAATTAAGTTTGTAACAGAGAAGCATCTAGGAAAGTTACACAGTGCAAGATAGTATTATGAAAGAGAAAACCCCCTTTGACAGCTGCAAAAATATCTTTTGAGACACAATAAATGGCTAGATTCACAAATCAATATACATATACGACAACCACCAGTAAGTCTGCTGGCTTCTTGTGAGAAGGAATCATAAATGAAACTACTTACTTAGAATACCACAGTCCCTAACCGCTAACAGTGAATTTGGCTGAACAACAAGAAAACAATTTCATTAACTTCCATTCTCAGTGAATGGATGTTTCAGCCAAATTCAGTAACCAGAGAACACTGTCAGCAAGTCTCAAGGAAAATATATCCTCTTATTCTTACTGAAACATGTCCATTAGCAGAGTTTGTAAAAATATTCATATTAATATGCAACTGATCATTCAATTAATGATTTGAATTAAGTATTGCCCAGCATTAAAAATCTCCTATATATTCAAAAGGAATGTGACTCATAGGGCAAGCAGACTGTAAGTATCTTCAGCAATATTAGTCTCTTGTAATGTACTTGAAATTATTATCAATGTTCTCTCCATGTGCCTGTAGCAGCTGCGTTATCGTTTAAAGATCATTTATGATTACAACTTGTTGATATGTAATATATACAGACTGAAGACAGGGAAGTGTCATTAAAATTTAGATACTTGAGATATTTATCATTATTTTGTTCTGTACTCCCTATTATTTAAGAATGGTGATTACTGCAAATAATACTTGACAAATACCTAATTTTAGCACTAGCACTAATTAGATATCTCTACATTATTTGCTTTGAAATACAAAACAAAGGTCTTCTGAAGTATTAAGAGGAAAATCTGAATGCCATTTTTTATTCCAAGGATCGGAAAAACTTATGATAATGGCTCCCATGATAAAATGTCTTTTTTTTCCAGTTTTTTGCTGGAGGTTACTATTTTATTTACATGTGCCTCAGAGCTGTCATTAAAACATGATGTAGAACATGAATACTACCCTATCCAAAACATCTCTACATATTTTAGTCTTAATCAAATGGTTATTTCCAAGGATCCTCAGTGTATAAAAGGCATTGTTACATCATGAGGTTAAAATTCAGATGTAAAGGAGATGGGCTGCTGTCTTCTAACTGGTTCAGTAGCTCACTGCAGTATTAATTCTGCAGTCAGATTAATGGATCCAAGTCTCAGTAACAGCATGGCCCCTTTATATGCTGCTCTGCCAACATAAAGTCATTCTACCGGGGATAAGGAATACATAGAAAGAAAAATTTCTGTATATGCAGCTTCCCTCAGAACATGGAGTTCAGAGAGTAGAATAAACTAAAATATCCCAGAATAATCTTAGCTCAGACCAGTGACTAGATAAGTTCCTGTTGTACCTTCGAAATACATGCCAGTTTTTGCTGTCAGTTTTGCTCTTATAAGAAGTGCTCACAAGTTTGATTCTTGAGTGACTCATACCAAGATGAAATATGTACTCAAAGTTGCCTCAAAGGATTTACTCAAGTATATCACCAAATTACATAAACTATTTAGAGCTAGAAAAGACAGCATTTTTCACTCACTTCTAGTAGAAGTCCACCTTCTTGTACAGCAGTGTTGTTAGATATATTGTCTTCCTTTATTGTTTGGTCACCTTGCTCCTTAAAGTGCTTTTCTTGAATGGCTGTTGAAAAGAGTTATTATCAATTTATAAATCATACTGTTTAGGGCCACTTGACTAAAATCCCTGTTTTTATTCACTTAACATTGTATTAATTTAATTGGGAGTTGTCTTTATGGTCTAGATGTCAGTTACAGAAAACTTCCTTTTGTTGTGAGGGAGACAGATACATATTTGTCAGTCCAGATGTTTTTTATATGAAATATCTATCACATTTTTTACTGAACACATTTTTCCCATTAGTGTGCTCTACATAAAGCAACAAATAAAAACCACAGAAAAGAAACAAAAGAAAGTTAGCAAGATGTTTTGTTTATAAAAGATACATGTAATTACAACATAAAGAAATAGCAATATAGTTCAAAGGACCAGGTACTGTAATAAGTAAGTTACTTATTGTCAGTGGTGACCTTCTTGGCATTGGATATTTTCACTCTCACTTAATCCTAGCCATTACTATGAGTCCAAGACCAATTTTAAGATTCAAATGAAGAGGCTTATATACAGTTTTTAGCGGATCCTTTATCATATGAAAATCATGAAAACCTATCCCTATAGATTAAAGTTGCATACATTTTTCTTTCTGATAATAAGAAAAACCTTAGCATGAATCAAAACTTCTGTTGACTACCCTTCCTGCACACGGTTTATCATTACTTGATCTGAAATATCTTTGAACACTCAGATTCAAGTTTCCATATGGTTGTATCACAGGGAGAAATCTCTGAAATCCAGTCTCATTTCTGGGGATAATGAAAGAATTTCTGAGAAGATTGAGTTGTTTGTACACATCACGTGATACTCTGGGCTTTTGCATCATTTAGGGAATGTGGAGCATGACAAGAATATGTCTTTATAGTTTGGTCAGTAACAGTTAAGGAATAAGCTTCACTCTTACTACCCCATTCTTGTGACTAACAGAAGTGGATCATAGAAATACCTCAGATAGCAAACAGAGACACAGTTTTCAGGTTGTTCTGCTTTTCACATAGAGAATGAGGGGGGAGAATTTACCAGTGAGATTAGCTGAGACATTTGATACTCACTGTCCATTCCAACTAAAGGATAGCTATAGCAGCCCCAGCCCTGGATGGTTAGAAGTCCAAAAACCAGTGGAGAGAAACAGGAATACTTTATATCAAATCAAAATAAACAAGCAAGAAAGATTCTAATACTGCTGGGCTTTTTGCTAAAAGTGATGACAACCCGATTTAAATTTATAGTAAGGCACCAAATTTTTGAAAGACCGATTTTTAAATAGCTTGAATAATATTTGTTGAAAATGATTGAGGATATGATCTAAATTGACTCTCTTTCAAAAGGGCTATGGATAAGAGCCTTATTAACTTAACAGTCCACTGATGGAATGCCACAAAGACCTCTCAGCATTTTATAATTGATGATGGCATCACAGCATCACACTGACTGAATATTCATGTGTTTTTTAGCTTACATTGTAAATATTTGCTGTCAGTGATAACGTAGGTCATTACCCCAAAACACTGTGTAATTAAATGTAATAAATTGTAATTAAATGTAATAAATACTTCCGCTGAGCATGGGAAAATACATCAAGAAAATATGAAGTTGCCTAAAACAGATCCCTATGCACATTTTCCAGGCAAAACAATGTTGTGTTTCAGCTTTGTAAATTAGGGTCATATAAATGGGATATAAAGAATCTTAATTTGCATTTTCATTTTGCTATAATATTTGAACTACTTGAAAAGGTCACTTTTCCTTTTCATGATCAGCCCAGCCTTCTGCTATGTTTGTCCATAAGAACAGACATATGGTCAATCATAGCAGAGTGTTAGACATTTGCGACAGCAATTTTTAAAAGCACAACCTCTATTCCAACAGTCTCTTCTAGAATTTTCCCCCCTCAGAAAACATATTTTCGTAAGTCCTTACACAGTGTTTTGTAGTACTTGTACAGGTTAAAGGACAGACAGGGAGGGGTGAGAGGAAACAAAGGTTTATTTTTTTGAGGCGTTCTTTTGGTTTGTAAAAATTCCACTACTTCTAACTTCATCACTAGTGGAAACTATTATTTTATCCAGCAGAGAAGGCCAGAGCTCCCTGCCTGTTTGTTAGCCTTCAGGCTCACGCAAACACAGCAGCAGAAGTACAAGGAATATTTGTTCCACAGCTTGTCTGCCTGGTAGAAATTCCATCTCCAAATGGAAAGTATTTTAATGTTACTTTGCTGATGACCAGAGTTACTTTATCTTAGGCCCCACACATCCATTTCATAACATACTGTACTCACTGGTCTGAACTGTACCCCTTGAACCATGAAAGACAAATGATCCTTTTTGTGCCAAGAGGACAGGAACTTTTGCTATTTACACCTGAAGAGCCATTGCTGACAGCTTGTCCTTGTTCTACCTCCATGCACTAGAAATACTATATTAATCCCATTAGGGAGGAGAGGGGGGCTAATGTTGCAGTGATAGCTCAGAACAAATATTAATGATGGTGACTGCAGGTCACCTGAAGAAAGCAAGGCAAAAATATATTCAGATCCTAAAATGGAATGGCCAGGAAAAAAGGCAAAATATGACAGAGTGAGGAGGAAAAACTGCTCTCACTAGGGGGAAAAACAGGAAAAAGAAAACAGAAAAGACTAATGCTATCCCTATCAATACTAAGGGGACATGGGAGAACTGAAGGAAGGACCTATTGATTATGACTGGTTATTTGATATTACTATCTGATTCCATATTATTATCTAAGGCTCCAATTCTGAGACCACTGTGATCAGATTTAAACATGCTATAAAATGGTGGCCCTGTAGAATGAAAATAAAATCTACAATGCTCAAAACAAACAAAAGAATGGAGAATTCATGAGCAATGTCTCTAGTAGGCAAGTAGAAGCAAACTGCAGAAAGTTTTGTGAAAATATCAAACAGCAAAGGATGACTTAAGGACCTGAGGGAAGAACTTTTGGCTGCTGGAGGATCCATATATCAAGAATAGGATAATAAAATAAATTGTATTGGAGGCAAACTGATGAATACTGTTGTCTATACAAAATGGAAAGTTTCAGCATTATGGAGCCTTGGACTGCTTACTAATGGAGAAAAAGTTGTTTAGACTGGATTGTCACCAATTCAGTGTATAGCACTCACCTACTAGGTTCAAAACTGGCAAACCAAATGGAAGCAGGAGTAACAGCAGCTTTTTTCAATGCCTGCACTATGTGACCTGCACTTCCAGAATACAGAATAAAACAGAAGATGGAGCTGTTCTGCCAAAGAAGACCAATGACTGTACTGATACTACAGAGTGACAAACACAAGACACACAATTATAGAAATTAAAAATTTTGCAGGGTCACACGATCTAGTGAGCACAGTACAATCACAGACAACACGAAAAACCACAGGACCAGAAAGGCTGTATCATTCAGAAGGACGCCACAAAAGGTGGTGGTGGTGGGGGCAAAGAGAGGAGAAGGGAGGAGAGGGGAAAACTCAAGTTTTGAGGACATTGTTCCAATGATATGGAAACAGCAAAAGCAGTGGAAACCCTATACATACATATATATATATATATATATATATGTATGTATATATGTATATATACACACATGTAGAATTAGAATGGACAGATAGTTAAGGAAAAAAAAGCCCACAATAGAATGATAATGTAGATTAATAAACTATTGGACTGTCCTACATAGTACAGCTGAGCCTTTCAGTGTAACATTGTCTCCAGAATACTGCAAAAAAACCTGAGATCTCCTTTAAGCCTCCAATTCTGCATTACTATCTAAATTTATGAACCACTAGGCTTGAAAGTTAAATCTGCAACATAGTAAAGAACAGAAAACTGTCTGTTCTGAAGAAGCATAATGAAACCATCTTAGCTATTCCCTACCCCCATATATAATAGAACACTTATTCATTGTAGAACACTATAATTCAGAGTGAGGGAAATAAATAAATGGGATTATATTTTCTGAAGTGTCTCTGTATCCTTTCTTTCCACCCTAGTGCAATATTTTCTTCAGAAAATAACGAGGAAAATGTCCTGCCAAGCTACAGTCTGTAACAAAATAATTTATGGTCGAACTGCAGAGACTCCCCTTTAGCTAAGTAGCACACATCACCTCCTACTGCTCTGACAAGGCCCAAGTGAGATGAGTAGCGAAGACATTTTGTTATTTCTTATGCAAACATCTTGCCTGGGTTCATTTGGATTATCAAGGGACAATTCTCTCTTCTTCAGAAGGTCTTCGGACCCATGAGACCATTTCTCTCCAGTGCTGCCCAGGACATAAATTGTTTCTTACAATACGCAGGTCAAAATGCCAGAATCTAGCCAAATGTACATTAGATACGATTACAAGCCTTACTTTCAGTATCTATTTCTCAAAAAGAAGTGAACACGTGGTCTGTCTTCCTGGATCTCCTAGATGCACGAAGAATCCACTATATATGTTACTCTGTGTGCTAAGATAACAAAATAAAACATAACAAAGCAGGTAGGAAAGAGCTGTATGAGAAATTCTGTTAAACTACAGTCATCAACTGAAATAATCTACATCCTCTTGTAATGCTGCAGACAACACGAAGTGACAATAAGGATAGCACTCCTTATACGCACTGGAATAAACAGAGTTACTATGCATTCCCGAACTACATGAAGGGAACATTTTCATTCTGAAATGCCGCATCATACAGGTCACATTATGCTTCAGGAAAGAAAACAACAACAAAACCCTTTCTCTGAATAAGAGAGAGTGTAGTTATGTTGCAGAGGCTACCAGAATGCCAGCTGAAATTATGCTAGCAATAATGTAATTTTTTCCCTCTCAAATTGCTTTTTCTTTCAGTCTGCTTCTTCTTAAGAGTTGCTTTGAAATCTGACTGCTCTTTGAAGTTTCTCAAGTACAGCACGACATTTATTTAAGGTACAAACTGAACTGTTTTCTTTACAGATCTCATCACCTTTGTTTTTTTTTCTTTCCCCCTCATTTTCCAGTGAGCCTAACATATTTTCCATGCACAAGGGGTATTAAAGAGATGGCATTGCCTGACAGTTTCGCTCTCCTCCAGGCGTTTTTACAGCATCCACTTTCTGGACAGCCTTGCGTGATTAGGGCTTACAGCTATCTTGGCTGCTCGTGGGAGGGAGCTGGGCAACGAGCCACCTACTCCACTCAAACTCCACCGCCCCCCCTTCCGTCACCCCCTTTCCCTTTGAAGGAAACCCGACGGGGTGGGGAGCAGGCGGGCAGGGCCGGCCTTTCTGCAGAAGCGGATTGCTGACTAACCAGAGCTCTTCTGTCACGCAATGGAGCCGCCTGTCAGTCTTCCCCTGCATCTGACAGAGGCCTGGCACAAGCTCAAACCATTGCGTGCAAGCAGACAAGCCACATTACCCTATGAAATATTTCATAATAACAACAGCTGTTAAATATTGATGACTCCTGGCAAACACTGAATGCTTTTCATGAAGGTTAAGCCTTCATGGAATGGAAAGTAATTTCTCATTAGATATTGTATCAGATACCTGGAAATTGCCTCACAAAAGCAAAGGGGCTTCAAGTAAGGAGACAGAAAATAACTCTCATTCATTAGGGAGAAAGTAAAAAAAAGAAAAAAAGAACAGCAAGTCAGAAGCTGAGGAATACTTATGTGAAGTAAAATCTTTTGATAAATACAAAGAAATGCTTCAAGAAAGATCATCAAAATACTTGGTTAGATTTATTCCACTGGGCTGATTTTGGATTTATAAATAGCTGCAAATGAGATAAATTTTGCAAATGAGATAAACTTTGCAAAATGATTGTCCACTGCGCTCTCTGCATTGGAGTGCACACGGAAATTACTTCTACAGTAAGTACGTACAACAAAAGAAAGAAATGTCACCTTCCTATAGCTTCCCTTTTAACATCAATCCTGAGAGATCTGCCTAATTGGGAGGCCAGACTTTAATGACAGACATTAATCAGAGAGGGATTTCAGACGCGTAAGAAACGAAGAAGGGCTGATCTCCTCCCTTGTGCATGTCTTCATATACTCTACTTCCGTTCCCAGAGAAACTCATCCCAGCATTCCTCAACCTGACCTCTATAACTAAGCCGTTCTACTGTTTTCCGTTTGACCTAACTGATCACCAGCAAGGATTTTTAAGGCAGGGGCCATTCCTATATATATTTTTTTTGTTTTGATGCTTTGCTTTTATGTAGTTTGGAGCTGTAACATCTTTAGGCCATAACATCTGAAGGATTACAGCTCTAGAAAGCTTTTGCCTTCATGCAGAGTCTAGTTGTGTACTAATTATACAAACTTACAAGTACTGTCCAGAATGCACAGGTACCTGCAGCTTCATATTGCAAAATTTGTCTCTTCATATGACTCAAAAGATGATCTCCCCAACAGACTTTCCCATATTTATGCATTTGTAAAGAAGATATTTTAAAGATGAGTAAATGTTTGAGGGATCTGGTACTGGTCTGTCACTTGGTCTGGTAGACTACATTGGTATAAAGAAACTCACTCCTTCTAACCTCTCCTAAGACATAATATTTATTCCAATAATTGTCTCTCATTATTTCTTCATCATTCCATATAGTTATCATTTGATTTGATTATTTTAAATGTAGTGAACCTATTGGGGAAACCTGTTGACAAGGAACAGACTGGGAACAAATCTACTGACGGACTGGGGCGTCCTGGTGGACAACAAATTAACCATGAGTCAGTAACGTGTCACTGTGACCGAGAAGATCTAGATCTAGACTAGATGACCTTCAGAGGTCCCTTCCAACCTCAACCATTCTGTGATTGTCATTTTTTGATACAGCTTATATTATTTCTTTTTTTTTCCAGGGCTATTTTTTTCACTTGTTTTATTCTTCCAATGAAAATAATAACCAGTGGACTTTGGAGTCTACAAACAGGGCAGTTGCCTTATCAGTAGAGACTAAAATGGCTGTGACTGCTCACTGTGGGAAAGAGAAGGACTAGGGGGGATAAAACCACAGTTTACAAAATCATAAGTCAGAATAAACTAAATGCAGAACTGTCATTCAGCCCATCCTACAGTATGAAAACTGTCGAAAGCTCAATGTCAATGGTATGATACTGGTTTAAAGCAGATGAAAGAAAGTAATTCTTAGGCACCAGGTTGTGAAAGAAGGCAGTACATGTTCAACAGGAATTAGACAAATTCATGGGTAACAAGTCTATAAGGATTTTTGGACTTAAGGATATAGGACTAGTTCTTAAA
Source organism: Tinamus guttatus (assembly GCF_000705375.1). The sequence continues at coordinate 70,839 of NW_010581256.1, read as the reverse complement.
TTCTTAACAACTGGGCTCCTGATAACTTTAATGTAACAACTGTGGATGCTAAGTGTAGAAGAGAGGAATGGACTGTGGAAAATGGTCAAGCACATGTGCTCTCTTTATCTTCATTTTTTGCTGTTAGAGATGACAATACCAGACTAGATGGTCCGCTCGTTTGATGCAGTAGTGCATCATACATTTTTATATTCTCACTGCAGTACCACAACCCTGTCCATTAAATCTGCTTCACATAGAAAATAAACAGATCAAAAAGAGATCATTATCTCTGACACGAAATAAAAAAACACATCTCAGAAGTGACAATAATAGAAATCAGAACCTTATGATAATGCTTGTAGGACTAGATTTAAGAATATATACAGTAAGTGCAGCCAAGAAATTGTATGAGAAAGCATGTCTCACCTTTCTTGATTAAATCAATCTTAAGAGTGACTGACTTATGTGAAATTTACATCATCTTTGCTTTTTTGGAGTTAAAAAACTCTTTTTAGGACTATTCTTCAAAGAGACTATCCCTCTTTAGTTTCCACTACTTTCTACTGCTTTATAACACTCCTGTCCCACCATATTTTCCTACCTGCTAGCTCCAAGAGGTAATTTAAGTCAGTAACTCTTAGAATAGAATTGAAAAAGCGTATATCAGTAGGCCAGTACATCAGTCAAGAGCTTGTTTAAAAATAGCCAAAGCACAAGATCTGGAGAGGATAAAGGGAACATTTAACATGATATAAACACTGCATCTAAAATATTCACACTGAGAACTTAGTGCACAGGATGCACCTATGTTACACAGAAAACCAAATCTAGCTTCATCAGATTTAGAATTAGAAATATAAGAGCAATTCCTTGAAATACTGCTTTATGTAGGAACCATACTGCATTCAGTAGACAAAAACACAGGCACATTTCCTTTTTGGAGAACTTTAAGTAAGCAAAGATGATTGACAGGAACCTTTGAGTCAGATGCAGTCAGATACCCAAATAAATACACTTCACAGAATATGAGGCAGCAAACCTGAGTTGCTGTGGTTTTTTTTCTATCTGTTGAGACTGCCACCATGAGATTAACTGTATGAAGGGAGATTATGGCTTGAGAGATTAAATGAACATAACAAGCTGTGGTAAAATAATACCAGAAAGCATGTCTTCAAACTCTGGCTTTTCCACTTCAGGATATAAAGAGAGGTGTTGAAATAAGAGACAAAGCAATTAAAATATTGTTTAGAAAGAGCAGTTACAAGTTTTTTATTATTTTTTCAAAAAAAACCTTTAAAAAATCAGATATATTTCAGCCATTTTAGAATATTGAATAAAACGTGAAAATTTTACCTAAGGGTTAAGAATGAAGTTTAAGTTAACAACTGCAGTCCAAACTTCAACTATCCAAACTCTAAATTGGTAATGTTACAATCCTCGAATGTTTATTATATCTTCTAAACATTAATAATTTAAAATATGAATTTAAATTTTAGTTCTGCAAAGTCATGCAAAACTGATGGACCTTGCACCTGAGATCACTTGTAAAGTCCTGCAGGGAAGACAAAATGATCTGTCCAAAAACAAATTGCTTTGCAGAACAGGAACCTTCTGCAGAAATAGAAAATACATGCACACACTGTGCTAAATTATTACAAAAACCTTCATTTTTCACTTCCTCATGACTGTTTTGCTTTGGCTGTTTTCACAGAAAGGTTTCATGTTCAGAAGGGGGATACTAAGCAGCTTGTTAGTAGGTATACAAAGTTTCTTCTCCTTATCACTAGAGAAACTAAAGTTAAAAAAATGACATATCCCTAGTTCAAAGGCCAGAATTGGAACCTTCAGTATATTTAAGCATAATCAATAATATTTTCTTTAAAAATTCAAGAAAGGTAGTATTTTTAATTTTACAGTCTAAAAATGTAAATTGTAGTCTTGCATTTGTTTGCTTTTCAGTTTTTAAAAATAGAGAACACAGAGAGATATTAAGAACTGAAATGTAGAGATAAAATTAAAAGGCACACAGTTCTTATCGGACTCATGCCATGTGACGACAGGAACAATCAAGCAATATTTAGTATTTCAGATATAAAATTCTATATTAAAAAATACTATATATTCTATACAAAATTCTAATAAAGTACAGTCCTTTCTTCACTTTCAACTCCTCTACGTATGTGCCATTGACTCAAGCAGAGAAGTCTGACATCTTTCTAGGAGTTGGATTTCTGATTCTCCTATCCTGAGCCATAGCTACCTAAGAAACCTACCTAAGAAATTATGTCAATAAGGACAGGAAACTTGTTTCCCATTCACAAAATTTATAAGGTTGTGGCTTCCACTTTCAAGACAAATATATTTAATTACAGCTTTCACTAAGTGTCAGCAATAGATGAATAGCATAGAGAGAACTGTGATATTTATCTGACTTCTTGTGCCCATGCTTTTTATTCTGTTAGGTCTTTTAAATGAAAATCAGTCATTTCTTACCTACCGATTCATTCGATCTGTTTTGCATCCATTGTTTAACATAAACATCACACTATACTGGTTTTCCTTCAGTGCTATAATAAAATGTTCAGTGCATCTACAGTGAATATTCTGCCAAAATCAGTCCAAAAACCCTGAAGTCATAATGTATTAGCACAATGCTAAGGAAATACAGAGCAAAGGCAGAAAACAAACACTGCAATTTGGAAAGAGCAGAAATAAAGGCTATGATTTCATGTAAACATTATTTAAAACTACGAAAATTAACTGAAAAAAATCATACTCTAGAGCTTCATTTGTTTCTAAGCATAATATTTTTAAGTAGAATCATTAAAGGTTAATTTCTGAATGTTGCATCCAAAAGAGGATTTATAAGCAGAGAGCATTTTTTTTTTTGTCATGTCTGGGCAGATTTGCAGGGAGGAGGCTCATTTATGCATTGCTGGTCTAACAGGCAACAGAGCTCTATTCCTCTGATCAAGAGATCACTTTCATAACCACTTTTCTGAGGTCACAAACGAGTCTGCTGCAGTCACGCAATCCCTTGTCTGGTAGAGTTTACTACAGCAATACAGGTTCACTAAGAGCTTTTAAAGAGGCAATACATCCTTTTTTTTTTAAAAAAAAAAAAAAAACAGGTATAAGGCACGCACATGTTATAATATAGGCTTAACTGAAACTTGTCGTGGGACTATTACACTTAATTTCAACACTGAGCATAACAAAAAGTATACTTTGGCATTTTAGCTGCATGAAACAATATTCCCATAGTAGAATTAAGTTGAACGCTGAGATAAATAGCTCTAGATTGCTTTTCAAATATTTATTCAACCGTTTATTATTTTAAAGGTCAACATCTACCAATCATGTGGTAAATCACTATAAATTATGCTAATTAAGATAGTGGTAAACAGTGAAACAAACATTAGATTCAATAAAAAACACAGGTAAGATTGCCCTAAATTTGCTGGCACAGTGTTAAAAACAGCAATGATACAGAAATGTAAGTTCAGGAAATGGATTTACTATCAAACATTTATACAGTATAAATTAATTTCTAGAACAGAAAATCATATTTTATATTTCAGCCAACAAAACATCTCACAAATGACCAACATACCAATCTGTTGTATGGGTTTGCCTTGTATGCAGTAGTTGGAATGTGCTTCCTGAGGGGGGGAAATTTGAAGAAAAAAGTTAAAAATATTCTTCTTGTTATGGTAAGTCAGCCCTGCCCAGTGAATGGGGATTTTGGCCTTTTCAGTCAGGTAGCATTCTGAAGACAACTTTGTGTTTTCCATTATGCATTATTTGCACTGATTGTTTGATGTAAAGTTTGCAAAAGTTTCCAAATTATTTTGGAGCCTGTGGGCTTAAAAAAAAAAAAAAAAAAAAAAAGAGGGTGGATATCTCTCTCATTGATTTTTAGTAAGGATTGGTGTACAGACACATTTCATTCAAAGGTGACACAAACAGGCTTGCCCAGACTAGCTTTATAATCCCTCCTAATTAAGTAAGAACAGTAATGAGGTCATTGTGCTAAGCCCATTGAGGACTCACAGTACTGATTTAGGTGACTAGTTTGCACACACTTCTATCACTTCATTGCTATTTTTAGCCAAACTAGCAAGATTAAAGCTAATGCAGGTTCACCTACTCAATCTACAGCCAGGCTTAGTGACTTTAGAGCTCTATCCACAGCCCTTGTGTTCACCCAAAGTGATATTCAGGCTTCACCTTGCTGAGTATCCAGCTCAAGCTCTGAGAAGTCCATTTCCATCTGCATTGACACTGCCGTTTGAACAAAAGACTATCTCCCAGTGTAGCTTTAGTATGAAATTAAGAGTTCTTCAGTATCAGCCTTGTCTCTGCTCCATGTCCTACTTGTATTTATGGGTAGAATTAGACTGGAAACAGGACAGGTAATTGTGACATTGCTGCTTATGGAACTCACTATCAAAGACTGAGACACTCCCTATATAGAAGGGAAGTGGAGCGAGTCAGTCTCAAACTTAGATGCCAAATACCGTCACAGTTTCTATGAGTGGACAAAGTGCTGCGGGCAGTGGTGAAGTAAGGTGGTGATATTTATAAACTGGAAGAGTTGAAATGCTTAGAGTGACCCCAAGAGTAACAGTATCAGTGCAGACAAGACTTCAGTCATTTCTGCAAACAGGTCACGGTTTCAAACATTTCTGAAACACGTGATAATTTTTGCCCTCAGCTTCTAAGGAGACGCCTGGCCATCTTAGGCACTGGTAGCCAATACCAATGCCTAAGCACCACTTTTCTAGATTTCTAAAGAAATAATTGGTCAATAAGAATCGATCAATTTTAAAGAAAGAATTAATAATTTAGTATAGTGAAATTATGTCAAACAATGCTCTCCATTATGCCATTTTCCAAATAATTATTGAAACTTCTTATCATTTTCTTCACAGATCTAATATTTTATATCTGAGAGTCACAAGTCAGGACATTGCCTGTATAACAAAGAGAAGAGAATGCAGAGTTATATGGATCAGCTGCAAATCTACCTTTAAGTTCTTTTTCTAATTATCTGTGAAATTTACTTCACTTGAAAATTACCCAGAGAAGAGTGATCCAACTCACTTATACTTCAGCTAATAATTCAAAATCAAATAATGTAAACTAGCATAATATAAATTGTTATATTGTCAAACTTGTTAAGGATTTCCGAGAAACTAGGTTAAAAAAATTGTTTCAAGCATGCTTAACAAGAAGCTTCTAACCTCTTCCGCCTGCTGCCACATACTGCCTGTTCAGCTGTCTTTCTACCATGGTTCAATACCTTCCATCTATTTTTTTTTCTGGCAGTGAACTTCTCTTTTACAGTAATGTAAAAAAGCATTCTTTTACAGTAATGTAAATCAAGTTCTAGCCTAGACAGAACTGCAATATTCAAGTAAAAGGGAGATTAAGGAAGACAGCAAACAGAGAAAATAGTACAGAAATACATTTAAAATAAGTCAACAATTTGTTGTGACTGAGCCTTCCTTAAGTGGCTGTGCACAAAACATGCCATAGCATTGCCCAGCTTGCAGAAACAGAAAAAAAAAATCAAAGAACTGCAGTATTCTGCTAACGTCAAAACAATACAGTCAAGAGTCTATAGATTTAAGACAGGACTGGGGCCATGCTGGAAATAGGGCTATTGGAACATTTGCCTCATATATTTCCAACTGCTCAGATGTTCCACACTTGACCTCAGTTGTAAGACATTGGTTGTGGCAGTCCCTCAAGCTATTCTGACCCCTGGGAAGTGCTAAAGAGGGCCAGGACTGCCTGGCATAGATGAGGCATAAAGGTATTTTGAAACACTAATTGTCTCTTCTCTCGCTCAGATCCTGTGCCAAGTTCAGCTGAGGCGCAGGAATTCATCTGTGGTATAACAATCATTTTGTATATTAACCCAATGAGTTAAAATACCATCTGAGACCAACATGTAGTTAATTGCTCTGAGAACAAAACTTTGAATTTCCTGACCTATTTAAAGTTTGAATTTGCCATTAACTCCACACTCCCTTACTAACATATGGTATTGAGCATACAGGATATAGTTTCACAATTCCCTGCATCAGAGTGTATGTGAAGAGAACATGATGAACTGAACTGCTTATGCCCAGAAACTTGCTCTTACATGAAAAATGATAACCATTAAATATATGAATTAATATGCCCTTGTCCCCCTCCCCCTTTATGCAGATAATCTTTCTGATTCAAACTCTTATGCCAAAGCCATTACTACTACATGGGGAGCTGAAAAAGCACTGGTTAGCATAGCTGACTCATCAGCTGACTAGCCCATAACATTAGCCACAAAGGACTGAGAATGCAGGCGGTGGCATGAAGTGTGTGGGTGGAAGCAAGAAATAAGCAATCATCTGGCAGGGAGGGTTGGCAACAATTCATTATTTATCCCCCTGCCCCCTCCACCCCACTCTAAGGCTTCATCCTTCTGCTGCAGGGTTTTTCCTAATTTTGACACTGTGGCAGGGCTTTATGTAGGGGAGGGAATGAAAGGTATCTCCCCTCCCTGTGGCCCAGGCAATGAAAACATCAGCAAACTATCTGTGCTCACCACACCCAGACCACGTAGGGCAAAAGGCTGTCATGCAGAATGGAAAAGAGGTTTGTCTGGTCCTTCTTTCACCCAACAGGAGACAAGAACAATGTATTAACTAGCAAAAAAAGAGAATGTCTCTTTCCCACCAAAGTCCATTTGCCAATAAGGTGAACAGATGGTTCTAGAATAGAAGAGGGTAGATGAAAGAAAAGGCCTTTAGGGAAGAAATAACAAATACAAGAAAGAGAAAGATGTAGCGAAGAGGGAGAAAGGGGTGAGGAAAACTATATGGAGAAAACAAAATGGAGGAGGAGGATGAGGTGGGTTATCTCAAGTAAGGCCTCTAGAAAAAAATAAATGGAAAATATTTCTCAACGAATTAAGAAGGAAACAATAAACTAAAGATACTGAAACACAGAAGGAAAGTCACCAAAGCAAGCAGTAAAAGCATATACAGGTAAAATAAAATTGACAAATTTAATTGAAGCTTGACATGAAAGTATTCTGATAAAATGCCTCAATCCGATCATATGTCTCTCATTATCTCTGGGTAAATCTGAGTTCGTTTTTCAGCATTCCATCTCTCAGCATCCTGCCACCACTGTTAATCTGGCAGCAATATGAGTAGCTAGAGCTCAATCTACCTAGCATAGAACACTCTCCACTAAATTTCTAAAGCAATAAAGGTGTGAGTACACACTTTCAATGATGTTTTTGCTTTGATTCCTAAAATATATTTAACATAACACTTTTTTTAAAAAAAAACCTTTGGGCCAGACTCTGAAGAAATGACTTGAATTGTACTCCTACTAATGTTAAAGTTAAGTAAAACACAATAGGGAAATAAGGACTCGAGCAGTTGTCTTTGTACTTCCTTCCTATCCAAATCTTTTGTTTTCCCTGAATGGGCCTTTTGCCCACATTTTATCTACAGTAGGACTTTCCTGGCAGATTGCCCCAGTGGGAAGATCAGGTTTCTCACTGTCCTCTTTATCCTTGGAAAGTTTCCCAATCTCCACTACAGGGATTTTAGGGGACATGAACATACAGCTGAAAAGGTTTCCCCAGCATGGTTTCTGTAGGCTGCTATAGGCATCATTTGACAGTGGGCCAGTGAGTCACAAGATTGGAGCTTACCATTGAATCTTTTTTTCCAGTAGAAGAAACACAAATGGCTTCACATTAATGAAATAAAATTAAGTTAGGTTTGACTAGATGAAAACGATAAAGAAACTTGTTTTCCAAATGACTTATTGAAATTTAGTCTCAGTCTGCAGGGCTGCCATAAGAGCTAGAGCTCATAGACTGTCCAGAAGCTGACCTCTGAAGAGAGTAGTTTTTATGCCAAAGGTGACTGATTCACATTGGGGGTTTTAAAGGCATTATCAGTTATCACTGAGATACCTAGAGGGACTCCAGGTCCCTTTAAGGGACCTCTCAGATGTGGTGAGACTTCTCAGGTGTGACTGCTAAGAAATCTTTCCAATGATGTTATCTCTGCTTTCCTAGTCAGAAGTCTGCAGGGATAAATTTAGGATCACTGTACCCAGATCACCAACACTTATTCTTAGTTTTACTAAATTTTATTGGTGCTTGTTAACACCAATACAAACTTTGTACATTGTAATACCTTAAAACTCCCTGTCACGTCACAAGTACATATTTGTCTCATAAGAAAGGAGAACTTTTCTCTTGAACAGACACATAGAAAAAGTCAATTTCTAGGATGAACTGTCATATAATTCTGATGGCTCCGAAGAAGCAATGAAATAGCTCAATTCCTGTTGATCTTGTACTAATTTGAGAGCACCTTGCATGGCTAAGCCACTAATAACTATGAAAATTATTACTGTAATGTAAAATACTGCTAATTTCATCACACCAATATTACATACTTTGGGATACACAACCTTTTTTTTCTCTACATGCACTAATGTAGATTAAAACATAAAAAGTATGAAGAGAATAAATGCTGACCACATTTTTCTCCACATACTGTATCAGCAATCATAACAGTGTTTTGGCATATTTTCCATATAAATCCTTACATTCATCATTTCAAGATGTAGTGTTTGGGGCGGGGAGGGGGACATTACTTATCCCCTCAATAAATATTTCTACAAAATATTATTTATTGGGTCATTCTTTTTTCCTATCAAGTTGGTGGTGGTCATTTGATGGCACAATACCACTTTAATAAAATATTTGGAATGAAATTCAAGTTTCTGTGACAAATTTCCTGTTACAATTACATAAAAAAGTAATAATAAGACATGTGGTTAGCATTTTCTGTACAGATATTGAAAGAGTAGAGTAGTTAAGATGGATATAAGAGGATTATGGGTTGTAACTGTAAAGAAAATCTATAATATGTTGGGTTTTGATTTTGATTTGATCTCTCTTTGCTTTCAAATTCCTTTTCTCTCAACTTCTTTCAGCTGCTTCCAATACATAAGTAGCCAATTCATGTTGTAGATAAGTGGAGATAGCTGACATTATCTATTACAACAAAACCTACAGGCAGTCATTTACTTCCTTTACAGACCTTCAATATGATAAATCCCATAGAGATATAAAGAAGGAAAGGTATAACTAGACCCATTTAAGGGATTAGTATGGAATGTTAGGGACACAGTAAATCCATGTGATCTGTGTTTGGCAAGACTATTATATAGCATCAAACTAATAAAATAGCTTACAGACTTCTTCGAAGGAAATTTTAAAGTCTGTTAGTAACTTCCCAAAGAAGCATCTAATCTTGTTTACTGATTTGCATTCTGCTTCCACTTATACTGATACAGATGCCAAAACTTTAGAAAATTTATCACTTGTGTTATTTACCTGCTTGCATGAATATTTGTAATGAAATTAAAGCTAGGTTTATAAATGGAAAATCTTCTGTGCCTAATCTAAAAGGAATAATTCATTTGATGGTGATGAATGCTCAGAGAACTGACTAATATGTTAATTCTATATTATAGAAGAAAAGCATCTGTTAGTAAGTTGGGGTTTTCCTTTAAATAACATTAAAAAAAAACAGTCTAGGCCAAACATAATTAAATGAAAACAAGTCTTTTATAGTAATCAACTAAGCCCAATTATAGGATTAATCATTTTCAAAATGAGGCAAGCTTTGCAGAAACAGTGATTATTCCTTGAGCCGAATGAGCTCCTGTTCCAGCGCAGAAGCCACCCCCAGCTTGTCCTGCTTCCTCAGTCAGGTATTATGGCAGGTGAGGTCCCTGCCCTGCAGCCATGTTACTGTGCTTGGTTCCCCCTCCTATATGCAGCTGCTGGCCCTTGCTGCTCCCTGACAAATACTTCTGATAGTGGATGCTGGAACAATGGTGATGACAGCAACAGAATGATCAAAAAGTTTAAGGGAAAAGAAAAGAAGCTCTGATCTTGTCAATGGATAGCTTTCAGAAAAAGATATGCCAGACTATTTTGCAAATTACACAGCAAGGAGACTAAAAAGAATGAACTGAAGAGACTTTAGTTTTCTACATGGATGTGAAGATTTGTCAGTCGTCATATTAAGCAGTTATTGCTGCTTGATGGTCACCTAATAATATCCTGAATGCTGACCTCAAGTCCTATTCAGAAAAGATGTCATTTTAAGTACTGCATGATGCAAAAGGCTTCCCAGTCATTGGCAAGCATTTCTTGAGGTAGTAACTGGAATAACAAGAGTTGCCTATCTGAATTCTAATGACGTACTTCATTTATTGCTCATGTTTGATTTAGCGTTCAGATATACTGATTTTAGACTCCAAGCACAGTATGCAAATAAAAACCACACACCCTAAGTACATTCAGAAAAGTTAATAAAAGGCAATCAGTAAATAAAACTTAAATGGAATTTATCAGGACCTAAACACAATCTTGAAAAGACAGAATTATGAAAAACACTGTGGCCACTTAGCCTTACATTGGTATCCATTTGTGTCTGTCTTGAGTCATTCCACTAGATCATTAACGCTGCTAGAGTTGGAAATAGATTTGGCACCACAGAACAAAAAAATTGTCCCTCAGTGACAAAACATGCACTTACCAAGCATAAAATAGGAAACAACAGACCGATGCAGAAGTGCAGAGGGAACAACAAAAAAAAACAACCCAAAAACAAAAAACAATGAGCTGATTATTATCTACATGATACACAATAGTCTCACAGTACCAATGGCATAACAGTAAGACTTTGGGAAGCGAAGTAAGAAAGAAGTGCTTTAAGTCAAACTATTGAGATAAGAAAACAGATCTGTGAGTGGTTAACAGACAAGTGACAAAGCAATTCTTTGAGAATCTAACAAGCAGATGATGAAAGACAGTTAAGAATCTCCTTTAAATTTTTATGCCTGCCCTTCCTTCCCATCCTTCACTCATCTACCGCCGCTCAGGTTTACTGCAACCAGTGAATTTATCTTTACGCATAACTCTTTCTGTATTAGGTACAATGCCCAGTAGAAAATCATGACAAGGAAAAGTGTTGGTAAGTACAATTTAAAATGTGATCATTTTGTCTAGTGCAGGCACACCTTTTCAACTACACATTTCATGTGCCCTCATGCCCAGCCATTGCAAATGAGGCATATAAGACAGCATTTTAGAATCTCATGAACTGACTTTTATAAAGATACTACAAAGTCAAAAAGTTCTTTAAAGCAAATCTAAATGACCATCTTTACATTTGAATGGCAGATTCTTAATTCAAGATATTAATGGCTTATCTTTACAAAATTCTCACTGGGGAAAAGACTCCTGACTATGTCTGTGCAACTCTGAATGTGTGGTCTTCAACAGTTATGACAACTATCACATGATTTTCACTCACTTCCATCCACATTACTTTTTGGTGAATGGTCTGAGGACTGAGGTCTGGACTTTGCTTGATAATGTGCTAAATGATAAAAAATGCTAAAGCAAGTAGTATGTATATACACTGAAATGTGTTCTGACCTGGTACGAGCCTACACTTGAAGCTTCCCATCTCCATGGAGAACAGGTTATCTTGAGGTCTGCCTTGGCAGACCTGCCTAGCTGTACTAGCACAGGAGCTGAAAGAGAAGAGAGCTGGATGATTTGACAAGCATCAGAAAGGTATGTCTGTGCTGGACAATAATAGACTGTAGTGCAAAGAGCTCTCAACTAGCTCCAGAGGTGTTTGTTTAGGCATACAGTGTCTTATGCTGCAACATCGGGATAATGGACAGGAGCTTGAAAAAAAGTGGCTCATTTGGAATAACAAGTTGCTGGTGCATTTACCGGTAAACTGTGCCTCTGAGAAGGAATAATTCACGTGGGAATATCCCTAACCTGACATAGTCACTCTGCTTCCTGCTATAGGACAACAATGAATTTATACTAAAATGAAAAACTTGGCAATCCAGGACAAAAAAAACCTTTGGGTGCGCAACTTTGCAAAGGAAATTCTGAGAAAACAGAGGATGGAAAGGAGGGAAACCAGGAAAAAAGGGAAGCTTGATGACCCCTCTAGTTCAGCTGCAGAAGAGAAGTTTTGTTTCAGTCAGGCAGCACTCAGAAAGCATGGCAGTACTGGGCACTGAAGATGGTATCATTCTTTATTCTCCCACCAATCCCAAGTTTTAACTTCTAAATTTTCTATGTCTTTTCTATGAGTGGCCTGCACATTTCATCAGAAGCATATCTCCAGGCTATGCAGAATATGGGAACTGCTGCGCCAGCTGTTAAAACTACACAATAAATAACACAACAGCCTCACAGTCTCTTCTTAGGACAGCCTAATCTAAAGAATCTTCAAGTGAAACTCAGGAATAGCCATAGATACAGTAGGAGGAGATGAAAATTGGTTATTGAGGATACTGAAAATCAGACCAGCTGGGAAGAATCCTTTGTTGCCATCTTCTAAAAGGGATAATTTCAGTTTCCATTAAAGATAAACATCAGTGGGAACTGAATCACACCAAACACATAAATGAGCACAAGGAAATGACCCACTAATATAATGCTAAATCAGAAGAAAGAGGGAAATCAAAGTATGTAGTTTCTTGTCAGATGTGAAACATATATACATATATATATATATATATATATATATGAAAAAGACTGAAAAACAGAGGAGAAACTGGTTAGAATGCGAAAAAGCAGCCTGCTGAAAGAATTCTGGACTTCCTAGTTGCTATAGGAACAGAAATCAAAAGAACAGCAAAATGAAGACACTGGGAATAAAAAAAAAAAGGGGAGATTTCAGTAGACCTGCAGAACCAGAAGGCAAAATCTCATAGGAAAGATATCTAATGGAAGCAAGCTTTGGCAGCTTCCCTTAAATCCATAAAAATCAATATGAAGGCAATAAGAGCAAATTATCCCAGTGAAATATGGGAAACCTAATGAAAGACTATCTTAAGAAAATAAGTTCTTCTATGACGGGAATCCCACAAAGAAAAAAAAATCAAAATGAAAAACTGTCAAATATTAAATATAAATAAAATAAAGCACAAGCATATCAGAAGAAAACAGAAAAGATAATGTGCAAAATAAGATGTAGTAAGAAAGGGAAGTAGATGAGATTATTAAACTTCAACGATCTGGCAATAGTCCTCATATAGGTCTCCAACTGCTATGATAGGCTGAGGTAGCCAAGTACAACATCCATTATGCCCATTCTAAATATCCAGGACTGTAGTTCAAGGTGAGTTCTTGCTTCAGAGGGATGTGCAAATTGTTTCATGAATAGGTGTAATTACAGTAGGGTACTCACGTTCTGGATGGCCAGTTTGCAAAGGACAACTGTTCTGCAGGTTATCTCAAGGCAAGTGCGTGTTCCTGTTGTGCTCCACAGGAGGTATGTGAGGGAGGGGGACTTAGGTGAACACATGATGCCTCCAAAGGATGCCTAGTAATATGATTGCTGTTCCCTATTCTACCTATATGAGATGACCAGTATGTTTACTAGATGATAATACACACAATCACAGAATGGTTGAGGTTGGAAGGAACATCTGGAGGTCATCTAGTCTAGGTCAGTCCCCCCGCTCAAGCAGGCTCAGCTCAAGCATGTTGACCTGGACCCTATGCAGATGGCTTTTGAATATCTCCAAAGTCACCTCCAGGGTGACCCCTGGGAGACATCACTAGCTACAGGCCTTGAATCAGACATTGTGTCACTGATGACAACCCTCTGAGCTTGGCCATTCAGACACTCACTGTCTCCTCATCTAGCCTGTACTTCATCAGCTTTCCTATGAGGATATTACAGGAAACAGTGTCAAAAGCCTTGCTGAAGTCAAAGCAGACAAACACTCACTGCTTTCCCCTCATCTACCCAGTCAATCATTCTGCCAGAGAAGGCTATCTTGTTGGGAAGGCACGATTTCTCCTCGGTTAATCCATTTAGACTACTCCTGATCACCTTCTTGTCCTTCATGTGCTAGCTGCTCCATCACCTTTCCAGGGATTAAGCTGAGGCTGACTGGACTGTAATTCCCTGGGTCCTCCTGTTTCCTTTTATGAAGACTGGAGTAACCCTTGCTTTCTTCCATTCTTTACACAACTCTCCTGATTGCCAGGACCTTTCAAAGATGACTGATAGCTGCCAGCTCCCTCAGGTCCTCCAGTTTGCTTAAGTGATCACAGAATCATAGAATCATTATGGTCGGAAAAGACCTTCAAGATCATCAAGTCCAATAGTAAGCCCTTCAACACCATGCCTGCTAAACCATGTCCCATGTCAACGGGGTTGCTGCCCCATTCAGGAGAAAGCCAAATTTTCCCTAATCTTCCTTTTGTTACTGAGGTATTTATCCAAGTCCTCTTGTTGTATTTGACATCCCTCACCAGATTAATCTCCAAATGGGTTTAGCCTTCCTAGCCCCATCCCTGCATACTTGGACATGTTCAAATATTTCTCTAAAATCTTTATAGATAGAATATTTATGCTACGCAGTCTTCTATTATTTCAGAGTAGCTACTGAAAGGACACCTAGTGGTAAGTAAATGAGTATCTCTGGAAACCACTGTAATTTTTGAAGGCATATCATTTTAATTACTGTTATAGTAATTACAAAAGTGTTATTGCAGTTGAATTGGCAATGTCATATTATGAATATATATGTTAAATAGCACTTTACATTTTTTAAGAAGTGCAAATAACATTTTTTGAAATCTTAGGCTAAGGAATGTAACCTTATTTTTCTTAAAATTAAAAGAACAGTATTTTTAAGGATTTGAAAGATGCACATGTATAGATTACAATTTTGAATGTCCTGGATTTCTACTGCATCCATTTTAGGAATATTGGATGGATGAACAGAACTCATTAAAGATATATCTTTCTTTATATTCAAGCTAAATTTCAACAAGTTTATCACTATTCTCTTCCCCAATGTGCCACTTTAAAATATCCTAAACGACACTCAAAAAACCCTTTTCACAACACACTAATCTCTAAAGACATATAGCCATAGTGTATAAATTGTACAACATATTGGAACTAATTCTACTCTTTTTTTTTTTTTTAAGGGGGAGGGAAGGGTGAGGAGGGA
>NW_010581256.1:31345-55737 GCF_000705375.1 Tinamus guttatus | reverse complement strand
AGTCACTACCTGAATGGGTGTATTCTAAATCCCTTTAGATATACTAACACTCTTTTGACCAGAAGATGCCCACAACAGAGAGCAGTATTCCAGATGGGAGTCATGCTGGCCTCATGCAGAGAGGGACTGAGGGTTTAGTGAAATGCTGACTGTGGGTAAATAGACCAAAATCCACACTTGGCTTTCTTGTTATCTCCACATATCATATTACAAGCATAGAACAACTTGCCGACCACTCTATTGCCTCATTTATTGTTTTCATGTTCTATCTTCTAGTTTCCTCTCTTCCACTGAACATGTATTCCTCTGGATTATTTTTTTTCCAGGTGAGTTAGCATGGATGGTTTAGGCCAGTTTTACCAGATACGTAATTTTGGCATGAAAAATTTTGTAACATCTTTGTATACCACTGGTCCGTTCTTATCTTTAACAGTGTTTGTAACGGTACTCAACTCAACTTAGTACAATCCTTTCATTTAAAAATTAAAAAACAAATAAGATATTTCTGCTCTTCCATGCTATTTTATCATAACAAGGATCTAAACAAATGGGATTTTTGTTTGCTTTTTTTTTGGTGACTTTTAACCAAATTTTGTGCCTAGAAAAAAACCCAGATTATTATTTCTCCAAATACAACTACAAGGAAGCAGGCCACAAGATGATGCCCAGGCTGCAGCTCCTGCTCTTAAACATTAGCACCCATTCCTTCTCCAGCAATTTTTCAGCTGCTCACCTCTCCTTCTCTCCACCCTTTTGAACCTCCAGTCTGTTCTCTGTCTTAAAATGGCATGTAGTTTCCTTCCTTTACTGTAAACAATGCTTTCTGTAACCTTAGTTTCATGATGTAAACATTTAAAAATAAGAATGGAGGGAACAAAAACTGTGTTTGATTAGGTAATTTGGAGATTAAAATAAATGAAATCTCTTGCAACGTGGAACACTTTAGAGTAACAAAGTCTGACTTTACCTGTTCTACTTTTATCCACCCTTTGAAAATAAAAGGACAATAGATCTTAGAAACTCAGACAGAAGAATAGTAAAGGCAGCTGTATTCCATGTGAATCTAGAAGAATCAAAAGCTCAGAGGGACATTAACTCTCTTGTATGTGTTCAGAGGGAAAGGGAGAAACTCAAGGAGCTGCAGGATGGTGAGGTAGAGCCACAGTTAACACTGGAGGCTTAGGCTATCAATAATACCACCATCTGTAATGTGATGCCAGTTTGGAACATGTCCCACAGATATGAAAAATTATTAGGGCTCTCCTATACACACTGTGCATAACAAAGAATCATAACAGGAAGGAGTAGTAATAATGAAAGAAAACTAACATGCATAAAAAATATCTTTCTTCCTACAATCCACATGTAAATTGAGGTCAATTATATTCCTTCAAGCAGGCATACATTTTCTTCCTTCTTATTTTAACAGAAGGTCTCCGTTGCTACATTCTTAATCTGTGTTTTGGTCTTTTGAATATTTAATGTTTTCATTGTAGATTCTATTTCTCCTTTCTCTGTCATATCTTGAACGAGTGCAGAAAGATGCATGGGAGCTCTGTGCCAACATGTGAGATAAAGCCAACCCAATAAAACTGAAATGCAGCATGCCAGTTGGATGGCAGGATAGAACAGGGTAGAAACTGAGGGTGAAAGGCAATATTCTATTCTTCTCAACAGCTGCATAAGATAATGAGGCATTGGAGCTTCTGAACATTCCCAGGAAAAGTTAATGAAAGACTCTTCTCTCACCATTCCCCTCCCTTCAGCCATGAATATTTCTCTGCATTTCCCTTCACATATCGATTGCAGAAAGGATTGTTCAGACTCCCATAAAAACAGTGACCTATTTCATGACCATTCTTCCAGGACTATGTAAGCCAAGAGAAAAATGTCAGCTTTGAGGTAATGTTTCTCTGTCATCTCTGTGACTGAATATAAATCTGGTTTGTATGCAGCTGTTATATAGTGATACACTGAAACAGAATTTCATTTGCAGGCCTCTATGGTTTATGCTAGCTTACGACATAAGATATGAAAAGGGGGAAAACAGCTTTGTCAACATCAGTGTTTGTGCCAAGATTGGATAATGTGACCATAATGGAAACAGGCCTGTAAGAACGCTAAAAACGTTGCATAGCAGAATGTTTCTAAATCACGTAGGGCACTAAGGATGTACTACTACATGGAGATTAATATAATAGTGGCTTGAGGTGCTGATAAAATGTTGTGAGACTGTCAAGACCACAAACTACCTGACAAAGTGAACTCCAATTTCCACAGAAAAATATCAACTTGCCTACTTGTCAGGCATTTTTGTTTGCGTCTAATTTTAACATAAAATTTATATCTGTTAGGAATTGAGATAAGAATGAAAGAGAAGTAATTAATATGGGCCTTCTGTGCTAAAATCGAGCATTCACTGCTCGATTTACTGTATTCACTGATTCTTCATATTTTTGCTATCCATTACTGCATAGGCATAGAAAAAAAAAGATGAATAGCAGCACCATGAGAATTTTATTCTGTAGTTTTTTAAAAGTAGAGTATTTGGGCATGGCAACATCGTGATACTTTCTGTATATAAATGGATGAAATATCCAAGCACTTCATTAACAGAAGAAACTAGAACTGTCTGCAGATTTGGAAGAATTCTTATTATGTACCTGTCAACATGCACATTTTGCTTTGAGTATATGTGTGCCAGACAGCTACAAAAACTAAGTGTAGCTTATTACAGCTTTAGTCAACACTTAAAGCTTCAGATCTCACTTATCCTGTAAAAGAGACCCTTTTAGACTTCCAAGCAAGCCTCCGTGCTGTTAGGAATACACTAAATATAAGTAATATTGTAGCTGCTTTGCTTTCACAGTGCATTTAAACAGATATTTTAAACATGAATGATAACAGCTTCAGAAATGGATTTTGAAGAAGCTACAGATATCACATTTGCCCTCAGCCTCTTTGCTGGTTTGGGGGATTTACAGTCATGTTTTCTCGTCTTCTCAAATACACCGGGAAGGGGGCACAGTTTATCGCATTGTGTGGTATAAAACACACAAGCAGCATAAGAGGAAATAAAGAAAAAAATTCAAAGCAGCTTCCCATACACAAAATAAGTTCAGTAATGGAAATTTGATCTTATCTTCCCTTATCAATATAACATTATATTTTAAATTTTACTAATGATTGGTATGAAGCAGTGATAAATTAAAGGGAGACTTTCAATGGAATATTGATATGTTTAAGAGACATACCTTGAAAGAAACTTTTCACTCGGAGATAGCTGACACTAAGGCGCAGCACTGAAAGTTTGTCCAGCTTGGATATAATGTCAGGTGGAAAAGGCAGGAGACTGGCCAGATGGTCTAATTCAGCATTCAGACGGTCCCTGTGTCTCTTCGAAGGATTCGATTTTTCATTTCCAACTGCAGGCCTTCTGTGGTGGAGAAAACATTATGGATTACCTGTTATACCTCCACATAGAACACCCAGACAGTGAGACACTATCTGCAATTAGTTGTTAATAAGCATATTTACTTTAACTTATGTGAAAATCTTTAAAGCCTTTATCCATTGTCAGAAAGATATTTTTTAAATTTACCATTCTGCATTTGCCATTGTGCAAAGAAAGGATGTCAGCCTCTCTTTTCATATCTTTCCAGTGGAAAGCAGATGGGGAAATTATGTCTTTCATTCAGGAATTTCTCACTTCAGGGGAAGGAGAACTATCTTTATGTTTAGTGAACACAAGGAAAAGAGATTTCACATCCATATTGTATAAATTAGAGTCAGAAGAGCAGAGGAAAATGAACCCATTGAGCACCCTTGAAATCTCCAAAGCATCATACCAAAAGCTCCAATTTTACCTTTCTACAACAATATTAAAGATAAGATAAGATAAGGTTTCCCTTTTAAAGAACATTAATACTTATTAACAGAAACAAACATTAATATTAATGAACATTCATATTCATTAATAGAAACAAAAAAATTATAGTAGATATTTTCTCCATATAGAAATATGGAGAAAGCAATCTATAGAGATTTTCTGTTATTTCTATTGGTATTAAACAAAACATAAAGACTTCAAATATTCTTTTTTTAGCTGGTTGCATAAAATATTAAGATAAATTAAAAATGAAAAAAAAATCAGAGTGAAAACACCAAATATATGTTTAAAAAATCTCTCCTCAAGCTAGAGACAGTTCCTATGACAGACATATGAACCTCATGGTTTTCAAGGAAGTTGAACAGTCTCAGAATTAGGACTGTGAGAAAATATAGTCCTTGAAGCTTCTTCTGATTACAGAACTACAACTAAGACAACAGCTAAAGGGAGAATTTCAAGTAACCGTAAGTGTTAGATTGGGCCCCTGAAGTCCAGACAAATGAAGTGCAAATTCTTTTCATGCTGTTAAGATACAGCTCTGTTAAGCTGTTAAGATCCAGCACTAAAATGAGGTGTTCAAGCACGGACTTGTCACTTAAGCAAGACACTTGTTTAAAGTTTGTTATCTCCAACACACAGGCACTGCTGGACCCAGCAGTATCAACGCTATGAGTGGGCAGTGTACCACATGCCTTATCCTTTCCACCTTCTTGCTCAGTATTAAGAGACCTCAGGCTCTGTATGTTATCCAAAAATAATCCACAGGTCTTTGGAACCATAAGCTACACAGATCCATAGATCTGAGAGGAAGTAAAACTGCCCAGTGCTACAGCTGAGCAAGCATCTCCCAGGGTATCTAGTACTGAGTATGCTGGTGCTCCACTCTCTCTCCCATAATATCTATGTTCAATTTCCTACTACACAGTGTATTCCAGTGTTCATTCTCAGGTGCTTTCTCTAGAATAACAATAAGGGACATTTAGAGAAAAATCAGGGAGAAAAAAGAAGAAAATACTACAAGGAACTTATTTAAATGGGAAATGATAGGTATGGAAAATACAGCAGTGCTACCATTTTCCATTTTCATATAATGAAAGTCAAGGATAGTATCATTATGTAGCATAGCTAGTGGCCAAATGAAGAGCCAAAGCAAAACTGTAGTTATTCTGTATACTTTACTGCTGTGTTTCCACACTCTGCACACTGTACTTTTCAATCATAATTTTAAACATTAGCTTTTCAGACGGTAGTTAGAAGTGTTAAATTAAACACACTTTGAGTCTTCCCTTCTTATAAATGCAGTCTTAATTTATCATTGTAACTGTAATTGGAAAAAAACGTTATGTTTAGGAAAAAGGTCAGTGTTTTGTACATGTAATTGTGATTTTGCTAGCTAAGTGTAAACATTTAAAACAAATTGGATAAGACAATATTTTCACAAGATTTGAGAACCTTTATTTCATTTTCACAGGACATGAATGAAAAAATGTTCAAGGCAGTTCTCAAGGAAAACGTGTAATTCCTACTCTTGTGTTCCAAACAACCCTTCATTAATACAATATTACTTGTTTGTTTCAAAGATAAAGAGGAGATATTAATATTCAGGGCTCAGTAAATAAATTCACTCTATCAGAGCAAAATGTTAAAAATATTAAATCAATAAAGATTTTTTTTTCTTTTCCAGAGTAAAATGTTTTTGCAGAAAATGGTGCATTTTTTTTGAGGAAATCCTGAAGCTTAGCCATCCTTGCCATGCCGTAAAAGCATATCTGACCCACAGAGAGCAATAAATCTGTGAGAGTAAATAAAACTCAGAGTTCAATAGAACCTAAAGGACATAAGCACATTGCTCTCTACCTCTGAGAAACCAGAAGCAATTTACCAAAGAAAAAAAAAAGAATAAATCCTGATAAAGAAACTTACACTGACTGGAGTTCAAATGGTAAACATTTTCGAGACTAACATGGAACATGAATAAAAATTGCTCAAGACTATTTGTCTTATAATAGTGACTGTTCAACGTCAAAGAGGCATGGATTGAGGCAAGTATGTAGACTGTGTTTGTATTGAGCATAAGGATTAGTTTTCTGGAAATTACAGGGAATGGTGTAGAACGAATGTGACAAAAAGTTCAAGATGGCCTCTTCCTGAAAATTCAAGGAAATGATTCAGTAAGGGAGTGAATCCAAACAAACAAGAGTTTGATGTAAATGGAAATAAGGTGCCAAGTGGATGAGATTTAAAAACAACACAAGTTTCACGGAAAGACTAACTTAGCTATCAATAAACAGAAAGTGGCAAGCAGGAAAATTCTCTAATGAGTTGTTTTGAGGCAAATGGAAATTCTTGCCCATATTCTGAGCAGGAAGCAGATGCTACTTGTCTTTATGTAGAAACAATGGTTCTCAAACTGTATAAATCATGACTTAACAGCGAGGCCATTTTGCATAGCACTCACTCCCCTACAGTATCTCTTTTACTCGTTAAGGACACTTTACGATGATAAGCAGAATATGTAATTAAAATAATAAAGCTGGCATTTCCCTCTTTGAATTGTTTAACTGTCCAAATACTTGTTTGTAATAATAAGGGTATATACCTGTACAAAACCCAGTCCCTAGTCAGTAGGAATATTGTGCGGGAGCTGAAGCAGAGAACATTTGCTATTTTATTGATACATACGCATTGAGTCATTTACACTTTAATGATTCAATATGCCCATGACACACAGGCTGCTGCTCGTGTAAAGCAGTTTGGTGAGCCTGCAAAGGAATTTCCTTCAGTTACATCTCTTCAGTGTGTAGTATCTACTCTTTTATTTCAAACACTACCTCCTGAGGGAGCTGCCAAAACAGTTTAAAGAAAACGTTCACTCTGAATTTTTAAAGTATGCTAAAGTGCTAAATCAACAGATGATCTAAACTAAGAAAATCCAATTATTTAATGGCAGTAAGCTTTCAATAAGTAAGGAAAAGGAAGAGAGAATGAGATACAATAGATAAACTAGTGCAAACTAGCAGCAAGATGACTATCATAAATGGTCTGACCAGCCCTCACAGTTACGTGCAGTTCTTGATCATTACATAGGTATCCTGGCAGAGCTGAGCTTAAGTGAACTGCGTATGCGCAGATGTTCACCATCTCCCACAAGTTAAAAGGACCAGATGAAAGAAACTTCTTGGAAGGAAAGGGGATACTTTTCCACCTTCCACTTCTTATCAGTCTTTCCAAAAGACTGGGAAAGGCATTTCCAAAAGGGGAAAGCAGAACTGATAGTCATATTGGCACAGCACATTCATAGAGCAGACTAGGGGTGAAATAGTGTGATAACAAGGAAGAGAAAGGTCTATGCCTTGGGAAGACTTAAAAAGGCAATGAAGAAGCAGGAAAGAGCTGCTTCTCCTGAGGTTTTGGTTTACCCTGGCATTGACACGATTCTGACTTAACTGGGCAGTTTCGAACAGTTCTAGATATGCTCAGAGCTGGGACAGCTCTGAGCTGTCTTTCAAGAGCTGTAAAACATTAAGAGAAATGTTTTCTGGAAGGAGAGAGTCTTAAAAGTTGCCAGGGTTTGAGATTATGAAGTGGATAAAATGTTCAAAAGGTTACTGTCCTGAGGCATTGTCTTATAATTTTTAATATAAATTTCAGCATAAAGACAGTTTGGGGTTAAAAGAAGATCTGTTTAACATTTAGATGCTTGAATTTTCAATAAAATGTTAAAGAGTTCCACAGGAAAGAAACACTTGGTAGAAAACATTTCCTTTGCTCAAAACTCCAGTTGTCTGTCTGAAAAGCACATCTAATGGAAAATCTTCAGTCCGCCTGAGCTTCAGCTATTTGAAGTAGTTCCATAAATGCCAAAAAACCTTTATTGTAGAACAGCTTTAACGGGGTTTGTTTGGAAGTTTTCTGTGGCAAAAGAAGAGCTAGGATTTATCATTTATTTGTATGTATGAAAGTAGAACTTAAACCCAATGTATTGTCTGAAGAATGGAAGTCTAAGGAACATAGTAACCACTAGTTCTATGTAGACAAGAAAACTGAAGTATATCAGAGTCCTCCTGTAATACAAGTTTTTCACACATTCTTCCATAGTTGTGTTTTTTTGCATTCTTCCACAGATCTTCATATATTGTATTTTCTAACATATTCACAATTTTTAATATACTGTGCCTGAAGGAACATGAATGTAATTTTCTTAACACTATCATTCTGTGATATCCTGAATTAGAAGGCAGTTGCCAGATCACCACAAAACGCTCCTGAGGACATTTATGTCTTTTGTTAGCAAGCAATTTTCTCTGCCATTGCATCTCTCCAGAAGTTATCGTAGAGATAAGTACTAGCATATATGCTCCAAACATTAAATTTAATATCTCAAAGCAATTCCAACTCTGTTTTCTTTCTCACTAAGTTTTGATTTATAAATAGTTCTGCACAGAGGTAGCTTCATGTCCTGAAGCAGCTTCTTATCTTATATGGTTAAGAAGTTAAATATCCACATTCATATTCAAACAGTAGAGCAAAAATGTTACATACACATTGGATCTAATAGTCAGGTGTTGCAGGAATAACCATTCTCTTATTTCATTATCTTTGTCTATTGGAATTCTCACCTACAGTGTGTTTTACATTAAAAATATATTTTTAAGTGAAAACAACTGGTTTATGTGTAAGTACCAAAATTCAAAAAGGTTAACAAATTTCATTCAAACTTGCAGAAAAATTGCCCTTTGACCATAGACGCATACAATTTTAAACCAACTAGATTATTTTTAGAAATTTTGAACAACTGAAAATTGGGAAATTCATTTTAACAACCTTATTCTTAAATGGACCGTGAAGCCTACCAGTGCTTATTTAAAGTTTTAACACACCAAAAGTGTCTGTTTCATAAACATATGATTTAGTATAACATCAAAGATATGACATGATTATATTTAATGACTTCATTTCACAAAGCTGTTTATGATATCTGGAAATTGCTTTACACTTGAGTGGCAGCAACCTTTTTTTCTCTTATTTCCCATCGCCTTTTTTTTTTTTCGCTTTGCCTTCACACATAAAATTCCTCTCTCCCATTTTTTTCTTATAATGAAAGTGATTCCACAACAACTTGAAAATGATACATTTTTATGCAAGAATTGATTCACCACTTTGCTTTTTCAGTTGGCTGACCTGACCCACTTTTCAGATTTGCACACACTGGACTTATTTATGCCCCAAGCACGCCTCAGCCAAGGAAGGGAAAAGGAGGGGAGCACAACACCAGCACACTGGTACTGGTTGACACAGAGCTTCCTGAAAGTCCCCTTGAGCAGGACTTAGGGAGCACAGAAACACGGAGGTGGCAGACACTCACTCCAGCCAGTTGCCTACCTGACACTTAGTCCACCATTATCCACTCTTCATCTTGCTGTTACAAGAAAGCACTGCCTCTCTCGTCTCCTTATATAGCACTGTAGTAGACACTGTAGCCATGTTGACCATACCAGCTATACAGCTACTGAGATGTAGAGATGGCTTGACCCATGCTCAGTCCTCTTTCTGGAGCCAGGCTTATCTGAACAACCAGCCTGCTGCTCCCCTCTCATGGGGAAGATCAGGATTCTCCTGCATCAGAGGACTATGGGAAGAAGGCATTTCTATGTCTGCTCTCATTTCTATCACGCATATGTCATGGGAGACATAATTGCTTCCTAATGAATATGATACTTAACTGTTTCTGAATGGGTTTCCTCCTTTTTCTCCCAGCATATAGGCAGTCCCCTGGAGGAATCATTGTTTTGATGCTGAAAGACAAAAAAAATAAGTCTTAGTTCAGAGGTTTCTGTGGCCTGTACAAAATAACAATATGGAGAAAGTTCAACTGTTCATCTGAAGAAAATGGGAACAAACAACAATGCCTAAAAACACAGTGGCATTAGTAAATACAGAAATTTAAGGCGTATTCCAATTTCCTACCTTAATATTATTAGAATATTGATGTATTCAATTTTCATATTTTTAAATTAAATGTATTATACACAATACAAAAAATGGGTATAAAATACATCCTGTTTACTCGATATCCCAGTATTTTTTTTCTAGGTAGGTTCATTTTTAAATTCAGCTAAATACATAAAAATGACTAATACTGCCCATCACTTTCTGCAGGGAGGATTTCACAGATCTTTAAATATACAAAAACATTGTCTACTATAACCAAAACTATGATAAACAGGATGCAATTATTCAAATTAGCCTTTGTCCAGATCATCACATTTAGCATCTTCATTTTTAAGGAGTGAATGTAAGTCCATTGGCAACTCAAGAAGTGGCACGATGTTGGGGTTAGCACTAAGAACATACTCAGTGTATTTCTGATGGAGGTAGCAGTTTTCAGACCATCAATAACCTTTTCCAGACTTTCAAGAACCTTATTACTGCTAGGCATGTTAGCCTTAGAGATATTGCAAGTTCTTAAACAAATCATTATGGTCAATCTGTTTAAATCTGCTGGAGAAGAGTTGAATATTGAAATCTCTTGATTTTCTATGGCAAAGAGTCTTGCCATGTGGTTTTCAACAACTGGCACACTCTGCTTCAGAGGTTACTATATCTCAACAGCATTTGTTGCTGTGTGTAAGATGCAAAATAAGAGGGCCTCATGCCACTGAGTCAAAAACCATGGAGCTGCAGGCAACTATGTCCTTACTGAATTTCATTTATCTAAAATTAAGCTAATTAACAATCTGTTTAGAGGAGTTTTGCTTTTTATTGAGACAGGTACAGATTTCAAGTCTCTGATAACTAGAAACCTTTGCTTGAATTTGTTCATGTTCGTTTTATGCCATTTGTTCTTATGCCAACATTGTCTTTTACTTTAAATAGTCCTTCCTCCTCCATCGTGTTTACTCATTGGCATATTTTAAAATATCAGTCATATCTTCAGTTGGCTTCCATCTTTCTATTCTAGCAGAGCCTAAACTCTTTTATTCTCCTCTCATGTAACAATCTTTTTATTCTCCCCATCACCTTAGTAGCCTTTGTCTTTATTTTCCCATTTCATGTAATCTTTCTGAAACATGGATAAACACAGCCATGCACAGCATATTGAATAACATCTACAAGTTTTGCACACACATAGGCATGTATTTAATAAAATAAAGTATTAATTCTTTATTTATTAGAACTATGTCACAATATTTGTGTGATTGCATCTTTCTTTTCTACACCCATTATCAACTCTGTGCCTCACAGTCATCCCAGAACCACCTAATATACACAGTGCTTTACCTTCCTGCATAACTGCCAACAAATAAATGTACAGACTGTAAGGGAAAATCTAACTTTTAGGACCCAAGTGTCTGGCCATTTCTTATATAAGAACTCAATTTTCTGTATTGATGGTGCCAGCCACTAAGTTTGTTGGTACACTCCTGGTTTTATATGAAACTTCTTAGTAAAAATAAGATTGTCTCTAAAACGATACTTGAGGAATGGTGCCTGTAGTTTCCCTCCTACTCAGTATTTTTTTCAGCACAAGGTGCTGTTATCCTCCTTTGATATAGTTCATTTCCCCATCCTTTGAATTCTTGCACTAATCTTTAGCATCAGTGTATCCCTTCACTAAATCCAAATAAATTAGGTCTACTGCATTCTTCTATCCTAGAAAATCAGATATCGTATCAACTTAGGTAAAGCTTTTTTCCCACCTTGGTTAGGTGATTTGGTCAGATGAGGCTCACCTAGAAGTTCATTTCTGGCAACAGTCTTCCGGACTGATTGTATTCCTCTAGCTGTTTTTCCACTCCAGTAGAAAGCTGAAATTGTGTGAGCATGTTCTGTGGGACCTTATATTTAAACCTGTGTTCTTTATAATGTAATATTTTTGTTTTCTAAGTCCTTCCTGCCCATAATATGAATCTATGACTCATAGTTTATTCTTCAAAACGCTGAATCACGTACTAGACTTCCCTTCTCTTGCAAGCAAAAGCAAAATAGGCAAAATTAAAAGAGGAGAAAGACTTGGACAGCATAATTCAACTTAAATTGGAAAGTTAGAAGTTCATTCGATTTCCTAAAAAGAACAACTTAATTTTGAAACTTACTCTGGTTCAGGTGATAAATTTGGGACAACAAATAGAAATAAACCAAAAAACCCCAGGAGATAAAAATTGAAAATCAGCAAATGAATGGCAAACAATAAGGTAGAATTGATGACGTGTAAAACGTTGGCAGCGCCAAAGAGGAAAGCTAGTACATTTTTTAGAGGAGTATTCTAAACAAATGAAATCCTAAAAAGTGTGTACAGTGCTTATTTGATGGAGATGGCTGTATGTTAGGGATGTAGGAAAGGTAAATATATTAAATCGACTTATTTATAATCTGTTTAAAAAGGAGGATCATGCACTTATATTAAAATAGAATATACCAAACACTCTTCAAGGCTTTAAATAATGGAGGGACTTTCTGCAAAAATAGGATAAAAACACAGCAATAGTGTGAAGCAACAGAACGAAGCACTACATCATCGGCTAAACACTACTGTCCTAGATACATATACAGTCAAGAGTTGCTTCTGCTACTACCATTAACACAAGCAGTAGCACGCAGATGAAGTAAATTTGAGAATGAACAAACTGGAATAAAGGGTAAGTCAGAAGGCCTTGATATGTAAAGGCCATATCTGTAATATTTTTTAAAAAGGTGAACGAAGCTGGGAAGATGCACATATTCGTGGTCAAGTCTGGACCATGCCTTCTTCTAATTGTGTGCGCCACTGTCTGTCTTTGTCAGACAGTGTTTATCCCTTCACTGCAGGAGGCTAGCTGCTCCTTGCAGGACTAGCCTGCTATCAGAGAAAAGGGAAAAGGCTGTAGCGGTGACACTCAGCTGATCAGAACAATTCTGCTATTTCCTTTCTCTTCTGTTTCTCCTTCTGTTTTTCCTACACTTGAGAGGCCTCCTGTGCTCTCTCACAGTTTGAGAGAGGAAGAAAAAGTCCCCAGAGCAGCAGCCTTCCATTCCTGCAGCAGCAGAGAGTGGTTGTGCAAATGTGAGGAGCTTCGGGAGAAGAGCAGGGACTGAAAGACACAGAGCTGCAGGACAAGAAGAGAGCAGGTGTGGGCCATGATCATTCAGTTTCTTGTATCAGATGTTTTAATCAGTATGACATTAAGGGAAAGGAATGAAGGGACTGAAGAACAGCTGCTATATGACAATATTCACAGAGGTCAAAAATAACATTCTAGCTAACTGCAGGATGGTGAGACTAACACTCATATCAAACAAAATATCAGAAAAGCTGATAAATGAAAGATGAACAGTATCACTTAGTAGAAGTCTAAGGAATATCATCTTTTGGAATGACAGTACAAGATTTTGATTAAAAAAAAAAAGATCCACAATAAAGTATTATAGAGTACAATGTAAGCAGATAAAGAATTTGTCAACTAAAAGAACCAAAAAAACCTAAGCATTGTGAAATCATTCCTAACTAGAAAGGTCAGATCTTACAGGTACGAAGTTCCAATAAAAAAAAATGGTGATAAAATTTTTCACAGTATACAAAATTTAGAAAAATTGTAATATTTGGTAATGTACAAAATTTTTGGTACAAAATTACCATAATTTGGTAATGGTAAGTGGCCTGATATTGTCCACAGTGCATTGTAATACAGCTAACTGCAAAAACTTTTAAGTCAGAAAAGGGCATGCAAGTCACTGCTATGGAATGGGGACTGCAACCTGTAAAGCGAGGGACACTTAAAAGGTAGGGACCAAAGTGGACAACGAATAAACTCCATACTTTGAGCTCCCAGGGAACAGCTCCTGCAAACTAATGCAGTTGCCAACGTAAGTGAAGTAATTTTACCTCTGTTTATAGATATGATTAGAATGATGCTGGAACCGTCTGTACAGTTCCTATGTCAGTATCTTAAATAATGTTAAAAATTGGAGATGTCAAAGAAAGGAGCTATAAAAAATATTTGTCGGTTGAGGACACTGCCTGTCATGGAAATATATTTAAACATCAAAAAGAATCAGGTGATTTGACCAACATTTAAGTATTTTCAAGAGAAAGGCATAGGTGCTAAGTTATTTTATCTATCATCTGAAACATAACAAGCACTTAAAACTAGGATCTGAAGCCAGTTACATCCAAACAAGAAATAAGACTTGAATATCTAAGTATTGGGACAAATAACAAATGATTTAAATGGCTCAATCTTATGATGTCTTGAAATCAGCTAGCTAGATATCTTTCTGCAATAGTCACTTCAACAGAAATTATGGTTAAAGGAAACACAAGCAGTCTGATTTAATGCAAGCATATTCAGAAAAATGTGGTAACTTTGGTAGTTACAGAAGGTCAAGTTACATTACCCAGTGATTGTTCTTTTCATTAAACTTTATTATTTCCTTTCTGAATGTGATCACATATCAGGTATTCAATTTATGAACTACTCAAAAGGGTTATGTAGAGAAAAGCTTTGAAACACAGGTTTAGAAGAGACTGTGGAAATCAAAATGTTAGGTTCTTATTCCGTCTTTACCACAGAGCAGCCATGGAACTCTAAAAACAAAGAACAGGTAATTACTAAAGAACAGTTTCTTTTTTGTTGTTTGTTTGTTTGTGTTTAGCATTAACTCTGAAAAAAAAAAAAGGATTTCTAATAATGATGAATAATGAACAGGAATTTCAATGAGATATTGTGGCTGATTTGGATAATGAGATCTGCAGATACATTAACAGGAGATGTTTGAAGATGGACATTAGAGTTTGGCTGGCAAGAAAAATGACTTTCTGTGTATCATTATTATTTCTTAAGAGTGCAAAATACTAAGAGCCCCAGTTGCAGTGCTGAGCTGCTCTCAGGCTGCAGGAATGATCAACCAGTGAAACCTCAACCTAAGGCTTTCTGCCAGGTAGAGCTGTCCTAAAGCAGCATACACAGAAAGTCTGCAATCACCTGAAACACTCCTTCAGCTATGCTGAAGATGGTAAACATCTGAGTGGATGATCAGGTAAAGTATTAAACGAAATGGTGTGCAATACTGTACCCAGGTGAGGTCTCCCTCACAGTAAATAACTAAGTGATGTGAGAAGCAAACATTTCAGGGTAATGATCATGCCAAATCTAAGAAGTTCTATTTTTCAGAATTTGAGACTAATTGAAGTCAAAAAAAAAAAGCACAACTATTACTATAATTTACACGAGACTACAAGAGACATTCCATAACTTCATATCTTCTTTTAAATAAAGATTTTTTTTTCTTCAGAAAACAATTATACCTCCATGGTGAATAATCTGTTTAAGAATGACTGGTGGTATATTTTAGACATGGGATAAATCAATTGATCACGGTGGCTTTTTCTATCCTTGAGATATATTAAAAACACTTTGCTTTTCTGCCTTGATCTCTACAAAAATGAAAAATGAAGAAGGTATTCTACAAGTACTGGGGAACATTTATGTGATGCTTACAGCATAGCTCAGGTCATCTCACATAACACATATAAAATCTCTTTTAACTTGCTTTGAGAGAAATCTGTACAAATTTGGCTATGTTTTAAACTTCTGGAAAATAAAAGACATTTTGTATGTGCTCAAGACAGGTGCAATCTGACAGTTAACTTTTCTATGGATTCCACCTGAACTGAGCACAAGCTCCATTCCTCCTACAGGGAGGGGCTTATGCATCTTGATGTATTTTACATGGTTCCTCTTGGAGCAAAAGGGGCCAAGCAACACTTCTCCTCTTAGTGTACTCCCCTTTCTTGGGGAGTTCTCTGTGCTCCTGCCACTGCAGCCCACAGACAACTGATTGCAAGTAACCAACCTGAAATGCACTAGAATGTCTTGTTTGTCATGAGAATAGCTGCAAGATAGACTGAAATGATGCATGGAGTGGATGGGAGTGGACTGAAATGAGGTCAGGCCAAAGAAGCCAAGAATAGATGGACACTTGTAGGGGTGAGAGCAGAAAAATTTGTGACCAGTGAGAACATATTGTCCTCAGAGCCTGGAAGAAGCTGAGGCTTAAAGAGATGCAATTTCCCTCTGTCACCAGGGAGTAGCTCTAAGATCTGCAGGCAAATGATGTGCTTCCTAACACTCCAGAGAGTGACCATCAGGGAGCACTGCTTTCAATTTAATAGTAAGACTTTAAATAACCATTCAAAGATTAGCATTTTTTGACAGAATTAAGACTGCCTGCATCTTCTTAATGCAGTTTCCCGTACAGATCTCCTGCAGCCTCCTTTGCAGTCTCTGTCCCCATCACAGGAAGAAATCTGAGTGAACAGAGGAGAACTCCTGGCCTCATTCAATAGCGGACAGGCAGAGCTTAGAGAAGAAATCAAGGTTATGCAGAGGCTGTACAATCTGTGTGATGCTGAACAGGTAAGCGACGCAAGCAAATTATGTCAAAGATATCAACCTTTATTTTCTAAGAACCTTGATCTGATTTCTAAAAGTGGTGTACGTTCACTGCTGCAGCTGAAGGCAGAGAACATTGTTCTGAATAAACAAACGACTGTCTTCTGAAATAAAACAGGTCCTAAATGTGTAGAATTGCCTGAATCAGTATAGATCTTTCAGATTTAGCTCTGTGGCTGAGCTCTTCATCTGTAAAATATGAATACTAATAGTACTATGTCTTAGCAGTATTATAAAGATTAATTCAGTAGTGGGTTTGATATACTTGGATATTGTAGTTACAATAATCACAGAAAAGCCTGTGCCAAAATTAATAGCACTGTGTTCAGAACAGGATTTGAACAGTGCATCAAATCGAAATGGGATCACGTAGTGAATGAAGATAATAGAAACAAAATACTGAATTTCTACCTCACTGAGTAGTGTTCATCATGTAGAGATATGCTCTGTGGAAAGAATAGCTTGAAATTATGACATAGTGTAAGATCAGGTTTACTGTGTGTCCACATAAGTAAGGAATTAATGTTCCATCTTTAGTTCTGTCATCTAATATGCAAGTAATTGACTCTGAAGTGTAATACTTCTTTCCAAAACATGAGTATGCAGTTATAAGCATATTCAGAAGTCTTTAGCCAAATGGTTATTTCAACTCTTATTCCTCCCTCACAAACAAGTTAGTTTAAGGACTATGTGATTTCATTGACCATTCTTTCTTTATTTGTTTCTTAGGAAAGTCTGAAAGGAAGTTCAAGGATCCTTTTTTGACCTATAAGAATGTAAATAACTAGCTGTAAAAAAGCTTTGGAGCAAAATATGGGTTTTAGGTGTTGTTTCAAAAATCAAGCTGGTTTTAGAACAAACTTCTAAAATGTGCATCGTATTACTTCAGGAAGGATATGGACCATATTACATTTAAAAGCACAGAAAGATTCAGGTTGGACCAGTGCCTGGTACAATCTATTAATTAGTGGATTGACATCTTTTTAGGCCAGGCTGGATTTAATCCTCCATTTATCCTTGCCACAGAGTGTCAGAGAAGAATAAAGACTAAAACCACTAAGACAGGTCTATGAAATATTTCTGCTATGGATGTGTATGCGACCACAGGGCCTTACTTTAGACTTTTTTACACTATAGGTAATTTAAGTTCTTGGAATAGCTTTACATTGGCAATGCACCACATATAAATGTATACATATCTTCTTATGGACTATATATATATGTATACATATCTTCTTTTTGGATAGGTTCTGGTTCAGGTTTAGCTCTGTGCTATTCATGATTAGACTGCTATCGTCACTTAGTAATCAGTTTATCTGATTCATTAGTTTTTCCACACTGCTCTGCAGTTGTAACTGCAGGATAAATGAAGGCTCTTGGATGAAAGGGAGTGCCATGTTGCTTTGTATTGTATCACTTTTTTTGTAACATACCCTTGTGACTTAACCTTGGCTGTTTTTTTATGCTTTTCTATCCTCATGCCTACTCCCATGATCCAGCATAAGGTGCTACATGATCCAACACCCATATGCCATCCTGTGTGATGTGAAGTAGAGCTAAGTAAGCAGCAGGTAAATCCAAAAACTGCTGAACTTTGTCGGTTCTCTAAACCCTCTCTTAAATTTACCAGCATTTCTGGGTATTACCTTCCTAAGCACTTATGTTTTAATGGCTTGTCATTTCACCAGATTTAGTTAATCTGGATTTTAGATATTTTGTGTGTGTGTGAAATAGTAAAAGAATGTATAAGAAATATACATAAGAAAGTATAAGAAATAGTATAAGAATGATCTTTGATAAGCCTACTTATCACCGTGTAGCCAAGAGGCCAAACTAGAAGTGTGTTGCACTTTTCACTTTTAGAGCAAATATTAACAATATGATGAGAAAACTTGAGTTGTACAAAGGCATAACTAAGAGTTCACAGGTAGACTACAGGATTGAGCAGGCTAGGCAGCAAGAGAGACACAATAGGAACATTTCTGAGGCATTTTCTACTGCAAAGCCAAAACAGCTCGAATGAAGCAGATTTTTTATCAGGGAATGATTGCTTATCACAATCAGACAGATACTCCAAAGTAGCCAATAAGCTGGTGATCTCCTTCAGGGAATGGACCAAGATCCAATTCCAAGACCTTCAGAGAAATCAATTATGGCTATTCTCTTGTTTCTCTCACTTCTAGTCTCTTTTTTGTAAAAGGCTTCTTGAAAGTTTTTAGTTTCACTCTGGCACAGAAGCGCAGCAACAATGCACAAGTCAGAAGCTGGATGTAAATATGAATGCAAAATCACTGTAGACAGAGTCTAGAAAGCAAAAGAAGTGACCATCTCTGACTCACAGTAGAGCATGAATTTGCAGGAGATTCCTTGACACAAGCAGAACAGCACAGTGGAAGTTCTTCAAGAAACAACAACAACAAGGAAGAAGAGGACTGGACCTAAGGCCAATAAAATGGAGATTGCTATCTTTATTATTATAAAATTATTATGAAATGCAAGTGTGTGTAGGAGGAGGAGAGCAGGGAGAAAGATGCCTTATAAACCTCGATGTAATGACAACTTGTTGGGAAGTTGCAATCCTATTCCTCTCCTGGCTCTGCTCTTCTCTTCCTTCTTCAGTTATGCAGTCCGACAAAAGGAGAAGCAGAGGAGAAAACGTCAAGCAAAGCATAACAATGGTTAAAACACAGCTTAGAAATGTGAAGATCCATTGAAAATGAAAAAAAATCAGGAAAAACAGAAATTATTTTCGTCAAAGCCTGATATGGAAAAATGAGAATGCAAATAACTGAAATGAAACAGGAAGTATTTTCTTAAAATTAGGTGATTTATGTTTAGTTTGATGCTTAAACTGATATTGTTAGTGTTGTTATTGCTGCATTTTAGTTCTCTAAATGGTTTAAGAAATATTGCAGCATTTGAAAGAAGCAGGTCAAAGTTTAGAAATAACACACTCAGAGTCTGGCTGGTATATGAGTTGTCAGTTTTACTCCATTCTTCCAAGTCTTCAATTTTATGGAGTATACGAAAATCAAAATGCAAAGTCAGAAATTCCTGTTCTTTCAGGAAGAGATTATGAATAGAAAAGTCAAAAAGAAAACCAAATGTAGGCTACTGTTCCTGAGATTATAAGGGTACCTAAGCAAGTTAAACTTGTTGAAAGGCTGGCTAGTTTTGTTTGCTATGATGACAAGCTGTATCTCATGATAACTCACTCCTAAAGAGTCTGGCATTTACTGTGAGGTTTGGAAGCATATTCAAATTTACTGCAGACCTTTAACTATGGATGTATAAGATTTTTCTCTACAGGAACATGAATTTCTCCTCTGTCAGTTCACCTATTCTCATGCTTTAAGATCTATAGAAATACCTATTCTTTTCAAAATTGTTAGGTAACAACTTTGGCACTTTCTATTGTAAATACATTTCCCATTTTAGAAATATGTCTCCAAAGGGCTAATATATATATTGAAGTTATTTGCAACAGAACTCAATCTTTCAATACTATTTATAAGTGTTGCCACTCTAAAGTAATGAATATATAGAAATGTATTCTCATCAATAATCCCAGCAGTAGCATTTACTATATGCTCACTAAAACCTTCATAATATATTTTTAGATTTCTGCAATCATTTCAGTTTTTACTAGTGAGACATGAAGATTGGAAAAAAAATCACTTTTTGTCTGTTAAACCACTCCTGAGAGATTTTTATACTTTACAAGCTTAGCTTCTGTGAGTACCCCAGGGATATTATTCCAGCATTTAATTATTACTAAATACTTCAGCTAAGGTTCTACCTAGGCTAAGTAGGTTGAAAAGATTATTCACATGTCTTACAGGGAACACTCCTATTTTTACACCCTACTGTTATGTTTACTGTTTTCACAACAGCATGATACTATTGACTCATGTTTATTTTGTGATCTACTAAATGTTCACATTCTTTCTCGCTTGTAGATATGTTGCCCAGCCAGACATTCCCCATGGTAAATAATTGAGTAAATAATTATTCCCTATTTTTGATAAACCTTTGCACAGACTTTACAGATCTCTATGCAGTCGGTTTTCTTCAGATTGTTACTCTGTCAAAATAACTCTGAATTTGCCTCATGTCTTCCAAGGTACCTGAAACACATTTTAGCTTGGTGGTGCCTGTAAGCTGAATGCTCACATGCTCTAGACCATCATTTGAGTCATCAATCAAGTATGCAACAGCTTTGAACTATATGGACCGTATGATAGACCCATATGGATCCCTGACCTGAATGGAACTCTGCTCACTATATTCCTCCAGTTTGACAGCAAATCACTAATATCTATATTCTTTGAGCACAGAGCGGTATCAGCAAATTTTGTGTGAGAATGACCTTAATGCAAGGAATAACAAACACACAAACAAACAAACAAATAGTATTTGGGGAAGGAGTCTGCATTTGAGGACAAAGAGATGGAGACTCAAGCTGACAGAAGTGAGTAAGAAGTTCATCAGAAAAACACATGTTTTTCTGCAAAATTCTGTAAAAGACAGTGATGCCAAGAATAGCCTGCTTTCCAAACAATACTGCCATGGCTGTGAGATGAGAGCATAATATTTGGAGTTTCAGGAAGGGAAAAGGTTCGAGAGTCTACTCAGGATCATGACTCTTAGGGATCAGTATACTATGAAAAGTAGCAAAGAGCTGCTCGGAAATCTAGACAATGAGTCACAGAATGCTACATATTTAACTTTGCTCTATCTCAGGTCCAACGTTACAGGAAAAGAATAAATCCACTAACACTGGATTTTTGCAGCTCTAGTGAGTGACCGAATTTGACTGAATTCTGGTTCAACACAGCAATACAAACATGTTCCTTAAGTATTTCTGTCCTCGGGGTGTTTAGCTGGCTGCTTAGTGAGCCAAAGTGTAGAACACCTTGAAATGGTCACACCTTATGCAGAAATTATGGGCTAAGGTTAGCTTTTGTTGCATTTCTAGAACAATATGGGGCAGCCAGTGTGTACTCATGCTTCTACCCAGAAGCAAGAGTCTGCATAAGGGTTATCTGCCATTAAAGAAAAAAAAATCGTCTTGGTACACATAAAGCTGCATAGTTGCTCTTGTGACCATCTTATCTTTTGAGCTCCACATGTTTGTAGAATTCTTTATATGCATTTCTTAGTATTGATTTACATAGAGGCCCAACAAAGAAACTGTTTCTTCCAAAAGGAGAAGTTCTTGCTTTCGCTTGCCAAGTACAACTGGATTCATACCTTTAACAGGTATCTTTGACATATAACTGACCTTTTTGTACCATCATACCAGCTGGTAAATGACAGGAAATTAATTTCTAGGACCAAGACAACTTTTCCTTTTCACATCCTTCTGCTACACTGCCCCAGTCTGAATATCAGCTAGTGTCACTGTGCTAGTTCTGCCTTTATTGCTTGTCATGAGCATGCAGTGATGGTGAAGACCACCAGTGAGTTACCACAAACATAATACTTAAATAGTAACTGGGTAAGAATATTCATGTTTACGTGTTCAGGTACTTACATCATGGTCAGTACACAAAATGTCTTAGCTATGTCCTTAATACAAAAGTAACCCAGAGTTCACTGCTATTCAGGTAACCTTACTCAAGTGCCAGAGTTGAGCAAAATGACACTTGTTTTCTTCAGGGAGATTATGTTAGTGGTTCATGAATTGTGCTTATCTGAGCTATAGTTTATTCCTCGTGAGTAAGTTGACTCAAATTGAAAACATCACTACACTTCAGCAATGACTTCTTCTGTGTGGACATAAATCAAATTAGAAGCAACATCTGAGTTAGAACTCCAGTTATTCCATAGTGAAGAAAAACCCATGTTATCCAAATTCATCTCCTTCCAAGGATTCAACTTTATTGGTTATTCAAACGTTACTGTAACAGAACTTGGCTGACACTTCCTACCCAAACTTGGCTATTCCTTAAAATATTTTTTCCAAAATCTTCTTTGTCCTAGCTGTTTCTGTGCACAAAGAGACACTCCCATATCCTTTACATTCCATTTGGAGCTAATTGAATTCACATGTCAGCATGAGTCAGCAGTAATTACCAGGAATATTAGGAAAAGATTTGGCACTCAATCTTGGTTATTTAACAGCAGAACCCCCATGTTCAGTGGTGTCTCAAGTTAAATCTAACTCCTTAAGAAAAAAGTCCTAAGTTCTAGTTCAACTACATAGAGGCAGTTTGTGATCCTATCTTTTAAGACACACTTACAGAAAAGCTATCTAAAAGGAAAAAAAACACATCTGAGCACTAAATCCTCCACAGTATTGTTTGTATCTGTTCATATACTGAAACTGATAAATCAATAGTGGAATGGTTGGCTGTTTTTTGTAAGCATCAACACTGCAAAAAAAAAGTTTATAAGTCTACTTTCTCATTTGTAGTCCTAGGCAGAAATCTGAATCAATGCAAAGTTGAGCTAATAATGCACCTCTTTCTTCTATAGCTTGTTTTGAATATAGATTCTGAGACTACCACAGCTCAGATTTTCTACATGCAAGTGCATGTGCCTTTCCACTTCTGGCTGAAATAGTTCAGTACACCTTCACTGTCTGGACCATAGACCCTCACATTTCCAGTGTGTGCACAGGCTGAAGACTGTAGCTCTTTACACCCTATCCAAATGTTGACTCTAGAAATCTCATTCTCTCTTTGAGACCATCGAATGCCTGATATACTTTTATGGACAACTAATGAAAACACGGCATTGCCACAGACATAAAATCATGCAGAGAAGGAGTAGATGCAACAATAAAAAGTGAGGATTGTCTCGGTCTGTATTCAGTTAGGGGTGCCAGCAGGAGAAACAGTGTTAAAGTTACTATCAAAACTTCAACTGATGATTCTGCTTTTTGCATCCATATTCTCAGGTACTTTATTTTTAAATAATATAAAATTTGGATTGCTATTTAGCAGAGTCATTTGCAAGTGAATTAGATCTAGTCAGTCATTAAGTCTCTTATTTAAGTGTAATGATTTAATATTATCCCTGGATAATAACACTCTCCATGTTTCATATAGCAGAACTGTTTTATTTCATCTAATGCAAATATACATGTATCAACGTTCTTCTCAAAAGACTACTACTGAGCCCAAAACGATCATTCAATTTTATTTAAATCTAGTCCTGGTTGTCTTTTTGAAAACTCCAACTGCCAAACAATGTCAAGCATATTGCTGTATTGCTGGGTGAATTTTCCCTTCCCTTCCCTTCTCTTTCCTCAGTCTACCTCCTAAAAACTTATTTAATGACATACAAACATTTTTTTGTGCTCATCTTCAGGAAAAAAATAAGTCTTTAAATAATATACTTTGGTCTCATGCTAAACTACAGATTCACTCAAAGATGTACAGAATTCTCACTTACAAAACAAAATAACACAACATCAAAAAATGCATTGGAGACAATTTCCATGCTTCACTCTTCCCTTACAGATTTTTCATTACAGTTCCCTCACAGTTCATGTCAAACTGAAACACGGAAAGAATTTTTAGTTCCCAAGTTATAAACCGCTGAAAATACATATTCGCAGGGGAAGTACGGACTGACCCATAGCGTTGCCCATCTTATTACACACATTGTGAGCTCACTTGGGGCTTGTATTTCAATCTATTTGATTACGCGAAACTTTATCATCTCACTTGCTTTTCCTCTTAAGTTCTCCCAAGTCATCAGCGCAAGGGATGAGTGAAGCCAAATATAGCAAAAGAGCCATTGCAAAGTCCTATGCTAACTCGCTCATAGCTTTTGAGACACTATTCCATGCATCACCCATCTTGAGGGGCAGATGGGAATTCAGGGCTTCTTGAGGCATTTGCATGGGAACTGTCAAGACAGCTTGGCACTAACACAGGCAGTTGGCTCTAATAACTGAGGTGCGTCCTGCACAGCTGGCGCCCGGGGCTGCGGTGACACTACCTCCGGGATGGCCAGGGAGAGCACTGGCATCCCAGGGCTGGGGGGAGACCTGGCTGGAGACGTACCGACACGGCGGCACCCCCGCAAATCCCTGGGAGAAGCCTCGCCTGTCCGACACG
>NW_010581256.1:7973-21265 GCF_000705375.1 Tinamus guttatus | reverse complement strand
AGGAAGAAAAAAAAAAAGTGGTTTCTGGTGATGTTTTGTAGTGGTTTAGAAGCTTT
The DNA here is from genome assembly GCF_000705375.1 of Tinamus guttatus. The sequence goes on along the minus strand of NW_010581256.1, from coordinate 21,209 downwards.
TCACCTTTAAGACTTCATTTCTGTGTATGGAGAAAGAGTATGACTGGAACTTGCACTGATGCCACTGTTAATCTTACCTGTACTATTGCAGTTTTAGGAGGGGCAGGAAGGTGACTGTCACTGTGTAGCAAAAGATGTACCTGTAAGACTTACACTATTTTTCCATCCCCTAATTTCTAAATACTGATATATCAGGAGATCTCTCTCTGAGCAGATTCCAGAGACACACATTAATCAGCTATTAAAACCAGCAGGCTTCACCAGCATCACTAAAGTGTGTCCAAGATATGACTGACCCTTAACTGAGTTCTAGCTTCCTCAGGTGTCTTTCCTCTACAGCATCTCCAGCCTTTCCTAACCTTCTTCACAAACCCTTTTGCCTTGTACAAACTGAAGTCTTACATAGCAAAGTGATCTCTCCCCTTCCAGTAGTTTACACCTTTCTTGTGACCAGCTCTGAAGTAATGGCATGTGCTTCTGATGTTTGCCAAGGAAAGGAATATCCAGGTTCTTAGACAAAGGAAAGGGTTTGAGGCAGGATTCTGCAGCCGTCAGTCTCTTTTGGGTCTTCTTAGTCCCAGACTTTAGGCTTGCTTCACAGGGGCACAGAGTTTTCCTACTGTGCAGGAAGAACAAGGCATCTACCATAAGCTGTTTGTCAACAGAACTTTTATGCACCGTGGATTCCTTTGGTTACAGATTTTTTGAGGGCAATCCAAACAGAACGGTTTCTTTTTTCCAGATTGTGTACATGTTCAGGAATAGTTATCAGTAGTGCTGAAATTCCCAAGCAATTTTCCTTACAAAAAATACAGACGTTAGCGGAGGTATTCTTTCTGCTCATTCTGTTCATTCTTTATTACAACTTGGAGGGGAGTTTTTTTTTTTTTTTTCAAAATGATTATACCCTTGGAATGGCAAATTGTGTGTTTAAAAAGGTGAGGAAATGTACAGTTCGGACATCTGCTTTTACAGATGTAACTCGACAAGCAGATGATTTATTATGATATGAGGTGTGTTTTTAAATATGATTTCCAGGAGCTTGTGGTCACTGCTTATAATTTTCCCTATTGCATTCAGTTTTTGAATCTGTTCTTTTTTATTCTTTAAGTATTACTTAATATCTCACAATTTTCACTAATAAACAACTAGATATGAATCATTAACTTCCTGTCAAAGTACAAAACTTGTACCCATTTTCTATTCATGATTCTAGATCTCCTTCAGACACCTAGAGCTATGTTGCATGAGAAGGAGAATTCTTCAGCCAGTTAGCCTGCTTATTCCTTTTTTCCAGTTTCTAAGTGGATGAAGGTGGATATTCTGAGCAATAAGAAGAAATGAAAAGAAAGAGAGAGTGATATGTAGGATATTTATTGGACAAGTATGTTGAACATCCTCTTGTATATTTCTTCTGTGTATAATACAATATAATACATACCACTGTCACTGCTGAGAGCATTCGTTGCAAGTGTTGCCTGGTATCTGTCTCTAGCATGTGAGTTGGTGGCTATAGCATTTATTTTCAAGAGGATATTAAAGGATAATTAGTGTAGCAAATCTTCTTGTAGATGGGGTAAAGTTGCAATGAATTACAGAGCAAACTGATAGTTGAATGACAGCATTGCTGGATTATGAAGTAAATTAGGGGTTTGGTAGAATGATTCTAGGAAAGTATCAGCAAGTCCAGGTGTTTGCCACATATGTGCTATTAATATGGTTGTAGTTTGAAGAGTTTTTCTTTTTTGGCTGTAATTAACAGTTTATCAGCTGCATTGTTAATGTACTCTATAAACTTAAAAACAAGTAATTTAACGTGCAAATACAGAATTTTCAAGTGTCAGTGCCATGTACAGTAGTTGAAAAAGCAAATAACCCTAGTAGTTCACTTCCTAATAGCTTTGTTGATGTATCGGGAAGAGTCAAAAACAGAGTCTGGCCTGGCAGTATTTCAGAAATGACTCCTTCACAATGCTTTCACAATGAGTCTTTCTAAGCTCCCTGTTCAAAGAAGAGCCTTCAAACAGGAATGTGTATTTGACAAACCTATCAGGTGTATAAATTGTTGTCAGACCCCTGGGTCAGACACCTTCTGTGTCAGGGAAGGATATATGGAGGTGGTAATTTCCAAACGCTGCTTCATGGGAAGCCTGTGCAGTGGGATGGTGAAGTTACAGTGGTGCCTGGTGGAGGCGAGAAGTGGGACAGACAAAAGTGCACTCTTTATGTGGGATTTGGGTATATTGACCCAGTTTCCATAGTGAAATGGGTAGTGCTTTCATGCCTCCTCTTTAGATCATTTGTATCTTCTTTAGGTACAAGTGGAGATGGAAAGAGAAGGAAGACAGGACCTAACATCATTTCCTGCCTGTAGAGGTCATGGCTATACTATTTCTTGGACAGAGCTGATCTGTAGTTAGTATTGGTGCTTTAATAAAGTACAGAGTTCAGGCTTACAGAACCTCCAAGACCTCAGAGTGTCTTCATGGCCCTGGGTTATCTTTGCAACAATCCCGGCTCTTGGGAAGGCTTATTGGCTTTTTTTGCGTCACACAAATGAAGCCACCTCTGCATGTTTATGAAGGTCTGTAACTTAACAAATATTTGTGACACCTAGGTGCAGAGGGGAGATACCTAAGCAGTTCCTCATGGTCCCAGCAGGGCAGACACTAATACAGAGTTAGTAGTCTCTGAGCTGACAGGACTCTGCAGTTGGGTATGTCTGCCCGAGCGCATACAGAGCAGTGCTCCAGAACCGTGATGCAGAGTGGAAGTGACAGTTGTGAGATAAAAGTGGACACAGACTCACTTCCCACACCTTATCTTCCTTATCTTCACTATGGATCATTGCTCTATCCCTGTATCACAATAACTGCAAAGTGGTTTTGCATTCTGAAGGTGATGCATGCTGCACGAGTGGTTGGGTCATTGACCTAATAAACCTTCCTGAAATTGAGAGAACTGGGGATCTGCATCATATCCTCCCCAAACTACAAAGTTTTGGAATTTCGACAAAGTTAATGAATCCTGATAGACTCAAGCTTATAGATGACAACCCAGAAACATCTTGGATACACTGCTGATAAGTGTAGCGCAAAACAGGTGGAAGGTAGTAGTATTTCTAAGTAGCAGAAGTACTCCAAACTTAGAAAAACAAGGCAGTCATCTTTAGTTACTTGTTTATATTTTGTTTCTTCAGTAATACAATATCAAGTAAATTTAGAACATGAGATAAAGATTTGTAGCATTTTTCAATCTTGGCACAAATAACTTTTATTAAAAACAAAAGTCTGGGGTAAGGAGGAATACTTCAAACTAAAAAACTCATCGCACATGATTCTTCTGTGAGAGTGAAGGAAACAAATAATATCTGTTAATTTGACTTCATTTTGCACAAGTGCACAGGTTGCAGGAGTCTGCAGGTTCCTTTTTCTAACCATTGCAGTCTTCTGATTTTCCCCAAAATGAAGAGAGCCAGAGACCAGTTTGTTATTGATTTGGTTTACTACTACTATACAATATATGATTTGCTGTATATTCTATAAATATATATACTCGTGTTGAGAAAAATGCCTTGACATTTTTGTATATTAGAAACGTATTGACATGTTTATATTTAGTGTTAGATGGTCAAGGGAAGTGTGCTGATGCATCTTGGATGCTTTAGATGAAAGACAGACAAAGTTGAAGAGAGCAGAATAAAAAGATTACAGGGTCATCTTTTTGTTTTTTTTAGGAACTAAGTAGAAGCATTCATTTCTTTTTTTAGGAAAAAAAAGATCGGCAGTATCCTTGGACCTGTCATGATTCAAAAGTGCCTTGGAGGATGGCAAGGTAGAATGGGGAGTGAGTGGCCATGACGGCAAATGCTTGTTGGAAGTGGCGAGCAGCAAGTGGCTTGCAAATGACTGACCAGGAAGGCGGCAAACTGCAGTGGTCACTGCTGTGCTTACCAGAGCTAAGGTTGCTGCCTGGAGTCTGGAGCCTCTCTAAGCAGCCATAGAGCTTCAGTGGCTCCTGCTGGGGGAGGTCACAACCTGTCCTGCAGGGTGGGAAAGCTGCAGCCTAGTCCACAGAGAGCCCAGACCCTTCTGAGCCTGAATGATGAACTGTGAGTGGGCTGTAACTGATCTACAAGGACAGAGAGCTTCTGTCTTTGCACAGTGCTGTGAGAGAGGTACAGGTTAGGACACTTACCAGCGGTTGATGTTTTTTCCTACTCTTAGTTAAGCAAGCTTTCCAAGTTGATATTTTGTGGTAATTTTTTTTTTCTTTCCTGGCCTCTCTGATTGGGTCAGAAAATGTGTATGTTTAGAACCTTTTTGTTTAGCTCTCATCTGGGGAGTGGGAAAAAGTTACTCACAGCTGATCTCTCACGGGATGATTTCCTGAGTCTCTGTGTGGTGATTTAAACTGGTGCTGCTTTAGTGTTTTCAGTCAGAGCACACAGAAGTTGAATTTGTAGAAGTGATATGACAAAGCACAGGTATGTTTTCTTTGAAAAATAGAAACAAACATGAATGTTACCAACAATGCCAAAACAGACTAGGAACTTCAGTTGTTTTGTGTGGATCTCCAGTGTTATCTGTTCTCATCAGCCTCCCCAGTCTCTGGCTGTCTTTGTTTTCATTTTCACATGATGGTGCCTTTAGACTGAAGTATTTCAGGCACTGCATCTTACGCAATGTTGCTTTTAAATGTCTGAGACCGGGGGACCGGGGTGCCTATCTGTGTATGATGAGGATTAGTTTATTGCTCATGTAATAGAGATCTTGGAAACTTATTTATAACTGTTTACATACTTTTTTTTTTTTTCCAACAATTCTGGTTGCTTAAAGTTCTAGCTTAGACTGCTTATGTTCAGTGTATAACCCACATTTGGCCCCAGGCAAATGGAGTGCTTAGAAGACTTATGCACTGTGGAGATAATCAAAATCTGGGAGAATTTCCCTGGAGCTTTGCCTGAATTGGCAAAAAGTAGTCTGATTTTAAAACAAGATAATTAATACCTGGCATTTCTTGCTGAGGAACAATCTCTGCTACCTGCTCTGCTGTTAGAAAAATCTACCTTATTACCTTGATGAGGAAAAACGTGCATCAGAAATCCAGGGTTTTAAGAGAAAATCAATTAAAATAGTGTATGCTGACAGGTTCACCTGTCTTACTAACTTTAATAAGATGGTAACTCTTGTCATTTTAAAACAGCCTTTTCTCCTGTTGTGCATGTAACCTGAGAAAATAAATGCTTCAAAGACTTTCAAGAATTTCCCTGACATTGCCAGCTGAGGTGAGGATTTGGGGAATTTCCTTTTCTATCTGAGGAAACAAAACATGAGGATTCCTAAACTTCCTAGAGATTCTGATCTTGTCTTAACTCTTAACAAAGATTTCCTAGACACTAACATCAATGGAAAAACCTCCCTGTGACTGAAAAACTAATGGATTTCACCTGCAATGCATTTCCTTTGTTCTGGTTTTGTTTTAAACCCGCGAAACTCTAGAATTTAGAATTTAGTGAAGAAAATAGCTGAGTTTTTTTTTTCTCTCTGTACAAAGCTTTATTCACTCTATCTCTGCTTTTAAGAAAGTATAACAGCCTATGTATAAGCTATATGTAATTTGGATTTCACTAGAAAAGTGATGGCTTTTATTTCAGTACAGACCACTCCATAACTGTGTTAGGCCAAAACAAAATAAAGATTTGGGGTGACTTTTCATACCAGCAAAGCAATTATTTTAAAAATAGCACCACTTGTTAGGCCAGACCAGCATTTTTTTTTTCTGTAAATCACTAACAAAAATTATGTATACCAAGCATTTTCCTCACCTCTCTAGCAGATTTCCACTGATAGGTTAGTGGGACTTGGGGCACTTCCATGGCTGAGCTGTGTGATCTACCTTGTCCCCAAAGCTGGACAAATCTCAGGTTTGAAACCCCTTGGAAGGACAAGCTAAGTGAGAGTTATCAGGTAACTCAGGGATACTTATTTAGCTTCCAACAGCAGGTTGAGGACAGGATTGTAACCCCCAGCTCTTCAGCGGACGAACTGCTTGTACGGATTGACTCTGCAGAGTTTCCTGTTCTGAAATTAAAGCAGCCGACAGTCTCACGGGGAACTGAGTCACAGTCACTGCGGTTTTGCTGGGGACTCTGTTCTGTGTGTGAAGAGCTGTCTTGAGGCAGAGGAACGAGTGCTGTCTGCTCCCAGTTGAAAAAACACCCCCCCCAAAAAAAAAAGAAAAAACCCGAAAAACAAAACAAAAACAAAAAACAACGACCGGGCGGCAGCGCCCAGGGCGGCTCGTAGCTGCCCCCCGATGGCCGCCGGTGGCCTCGGCTCCGCCGGGGAATGTGTCCTTACATATTCCTTATGTACCCGGCTGTGGGGAAGGCGGGAGGAGGTGGCGGGCGGGACCTCCTCTCCGCGCTGCCTTTCCAGGAGAGGCCGCCTGAAGCGTGGAGCGGAGTGTGGGCGCTGTGGAGGCTGGGCCGGAGGCCGGCGGGGAGCTCCTTCCTTTGGTCTCACACCGTGAGGTGTGCGGCCTGCAGGAGCCCTTAGCCTGGCAGGTTGGACTCCTGGCAATCTCCGGTTGCTGCAGCTCACTCTCCAGCACTGGATTGCCTCTGCATCAAGTCCGCTACTGACTTAATTCTGACTAAATCCTATACCCAGAATGGCATTCTGTCTAAATGTGATGACATCAACACAAAAGGAAGCTATAATTACCCTTGGTGTTTTATTTTCCCCAGTGATTGATCACGACCACTATTAGTTTTTTGGTCTCATTCTCAGGTTTCCTCTACTAGAGCACATTTTTGCTAAACCCCTTCAGAAATCTTTTTTTTTTTTTTTTAACAGTTATTCCTAGGGGAAATTTTTATGCACTGAAATCAATCTCTCAATTATATTTTCTAAGCCAAAAAAATCAAGATAATATAAAGAAACATCTCTTACGCATCACTTAGAACACTTTATGACTTATGCCTTTACCCTCAGCTACTCAGTTTTAATATCGTTTTTTAAAATGTAGACATAAGTACAGCATACGGTATTTTGCTGTAGGAATCCTCAGGAATACATAAGGACACATCACTTCCAGCTTTTTTTATTATTCCTTGTTTATGTTTCCATTTAATCCTTTTAACTGGAGCAGCCTCCCAGGAACTCATGCTGATCCAAAATGGCCTTAGAGATTCAAGACTACTCTTCAGAGTGTCTATTTTTCCATGTTTAGGTAAGACCTTCGTGTGTCAGTTCCAACTACTTCATTTTGTATTTGTATACACTGAGACACTGCAGTGAATGGATTCATCTCACTGAATAAGCTAGGTCATATCATGCCACTGCCTTATTATAACATTACTAACTATTCTGGCAAGCATCTTTATGTCTGGTTCCTAGGTCATTCAGACTGTACTTTTTTTTTATAGACCAGCAAAACATGTTAGACTAAAGCAAACAAGTTTACCAATGCCCATGTATTTTTTGTCAGTGCAATTATCTCTTTTATCAAACTTCCAGCTTTGTCTAAGAACAAACCCAGATTTATTTGACTATATATATATATTTTTTTCTCTAAAAGAGATACTAATTACGTACTGATTACCCTACATGACCCTTTCCTCAACTAGCAACCATTAGTGGTCCTCCAGTTTTCTAAATTTCCGTCATTTTAGGTGAACATCATTTAAGCAGAGATCACTTCTGGGAACCATAATGTAAGTTTTCTGTAAATTTTAAAAACCACCAAACAAAAAAATCAAAGTCCTCCACTCTATCAGAGATGTGACATTCTTTTTCTGCAGAAGGGTTCTTTTCGGTCAAATCTGCCATTGACCATAAACCCAAGTCTTGCTGCTTTTTAAATGTGGAGGAGACTGTTCGTATTAATGTTCATCTTTTCTATATTTGCAATTGGCTTATAGTAGCAGGACTAAATATTTCAATGTGCTTTTGCCCCCTGTCCAGAACATTTCAAGATGGCTTGCCTTTTCTTTAGATCTACTGGTCAAGACTTATTTCCCTACTGTGTGTAGCTTTATTTAGCATTGCATCAAACTTCATTGGCTGCTAAAGTATACTTATTTCTGTTGCTTTTCATTTTCTCCTGTTTATTAAACTCTGCTCTTACTGCCAACTGCTACTTTTATTTTATTAAAGCAGTCTGTGCTGTCCTCTTGATTTCATAGTTAACATCTTATGGTGTAGATAGCAGGCCGTCAAGTTTATAATTATTGTTCCTGAGCGACAGTTCAACTCAGGACTGGATGTGTTTTGATAAGCACTCAGAATAGTTGAAAAAATCCAGATCATGGCATTATATATCTAATGCTGTGGATTCGTAATCTTTACAATTAAAGGAAAAAAACCTGCAAAGTTTAATGATGTAGTCAGCTGCCAACCTGGTTATTGTGATCAAAAATAAACAGTGTCATGAGAAAGATTGTAAGCAGAGACGTGACTCTCTGAAAAGTATAAAAGTGATGTCTGTTCCCTACTTTTATATACAATCATGATGCTCTTTTTTTGTAATTTCACAAAAAAAAGTGCGTTTCTTTTTTTTTCTGATTGAATGCACTGGAAAAACATGCTTTTGTTTTTCTCTCTGAGTTTAAAAGCAACCTTGTACTGATATGAGAAAAACTAAATGTGCTGTTCTAACTCTTACCCTGTTTGATTTGGTCTCAAGAATTATGAATTATCAACTCACAGTTAGAAAAAGATAGTGTGTAGAACAGGAGGGTAAAGTAGCAGAAACTAGATTCAGAGTAAATAAAAGAAGGTATTCTTCATCCTATATGTATTTCTGCTATAGAACATGTGGGTACTGATAGCTTACATATGTTCAAAAAAGTATTGGATAATTTATAGAAAAAAAACACTGAAGGTTATTAAATACAAAGATACCATTTCTATCTCATGAAGTATCTGCCTCCCAGATCAGTGCCTAGTTTTAGTGCCTTAGTTTTATTTTTATTTTTACTTTTCATAGATCATGTGATATCAGCCACTTTTGTACCTAGGATACAAAACAGGACTTGATGGAGCTGTGGCCTGATCCAGAGCTTTCAAATTTTCTTCTGTACATTAATCCAGCTGTCTCTGAGTTCTTGTCCTATTCCTCTAAATATAGTAAAAAATATATTCCTCTAAATATACCCATCATGAAATCATACATGTACTATAATGGGTGAGACACCAATATATAAAATCTCCCATACCAATATGGCTTTCAGTTCCACAGGCCTTCATAGAAAACTTAAGAAAGGCAGGGAGAAAGCACAGGTTGTCCTTATTCACGCATTGTTCTCTCTCTTTCCTCTTCTTGCTGTTAAATTTAAATCTCTTAAAAAAAAAAAAAAACACCTTGCTGCTCAATTTGCTGCTTGTGAGTGGGAGAGACTCGCACTTTCTTGAAAGGGTGTTATTTAGTTTCCTGAATTTCTAGGTAAGCTTTGAAGTGATGCTGTTAAGTTGCTTTTCATAGAAACTCAATTATTTTTATTACCAATCAGTGTCTGACACAAAGGCTGGCCATGAGAAATGTCGTAGTGCCCATCTCAGGTTCAAAACTCGATCCACTGAATAGATGTACAGGACTAAGATTTCAGAAGAAATTATGCCTGTTTGGTCAAACAAAACAAAGTTCTATACAGAAAATGTACACTAGTCCTTGCAAATAGCAGTTTCTGCCACAGAATTTGATGGTGCGAACTCAGAAACAGTTTCTCTGCTGCATGCAGTTGAGCAGAATTCCGTTTAAAAGACAGAAGTAGCACAGTCATATATAAATCAGATTACTTTATTGGAAATCAACTCTGAAAGAGACTGGAAATCTAATCTGATTAATACCTAATAACAGTTGATGATCTATTGACTTCTCTGTAATATATAGTTTCTATTAACAATATTTAACTACATTTTATCAGAAATTTTCAATTTTTGCTTAGTAATTTATGATTAACAAATTTACTAGAACCAACACACTAAAATGTACAGCTAATCTTCATATTCTGTGAGTTTCAGAAAAAAACAGTAAGTAGATCAGTAGATTCCACTCACATAGAAAATATTGCTTTTTTTTCCCTCCATTTCTTGCATCTCCAAGCGTTAGAGAGTTTGCATTTTAGAGCCCTACTTTTGTCTCCTTTTAAACACTGTTTCTACTGGAAAAATAATTTGCTTTGAAAATTTGCTCCACAATAAGGACAATGAAATCCCCCCTTCCTCACATTCCTAAAGACTCAGATATACTATGAGCTCCTTAGAGATTGAAACTAAAATGTGCTGTTTATCAGTTTTTTAAAAATTATGATATCTTGCTTAGAAGTGCAATTCCTGAATCTACTTGTGTGTGATGCAGAAACAACTTTTGTTTTATTCAAGGAACTAAAACACTAAAACAACATTTTACAATAAGTGAGATGATTGAGGCTGATGATACATGCTGGAAAAATCCGACTAGCCCTAGTGGGAAACCATATGGCTACAAAGGGGTTAATTCTTAAATGAAGTACAGTTTTCAGTGCAGTGCAAACAAACCCCACAAATTGCTGCTAGTAAAAGGCAAAGACTAGAACAGATACCATCTCTAATACTCCACTAAAATACATAGTATTGAAAGGAAAGTAAACATTTTCAAGTATCTTATGACAGAGGTCAGTACTTAAGTGCTAGCTCTGTTTCAGATGCTCGTCAACTAGAAGCAAAAACACTATACAGTGTAGTTTTATATATTGTTAAAATGCAACAGAATCTAATATTACAGAATAAGAACAACGCTGTGTAAATAAAGAGTGGATGCCTAATCATTTGACCACTTTAACAGAAATGATAAAGGCTGCGCCTAGATTCAAGTTTCTTCTCAACTGCTTGTGTTGGCAGTGGTTTTGAGGTCAGATTTTCAGTTCCTGTGTGTTTGCTCTGCAGTGTTCTTGACCACCTTGAACACGCATGAGAAGTATGTTTGAAAACTAGCTTGGTTTTCAGACGATCCTTGCACTCTCTTTGACTAAAGGAATTCAGGTGCAATTCCATGAATGGTGGAATAGAGATACAAAATAAGGGATGTCTCTGCAGCATGAAAAGTGAGAATGGAGAGAGAATCTCTCACAACTACCTTTAACAATACTGTGAGTCACTGATGAGTTAAAAGTGAAGTTACTTTTTCCCCTTGGGAAAGATAAAACTCCTCAAAACCTGGCCAACACTGTGTACTAACACAAAATGGTAATACTGGTAGGATGTCAATAACACATTTAGAAAAGAACGATCTCTTAAAGCATTCTTGCTTCTGAGGCATTCTAAAAAGATTCTGTAAAACTTGAAATTAAGTTTTGCAAAAGAGGATTTCTTATTGATTCATCAATAAGTGACTGAAAGATCACAGAAATAATAAAAAAAAGAAAAAACAATATGCAGTTTGCTTTTGATAAGCAACGCTTGTGTTTTATATCAGTTTCATAGGATAGAAGTTGAAAGAGATCACAGCGAGAAATAGGACTTCAACGTTTGCTGGAAATCAATGAGCCCAGAAAGTCTGTTGTGCTCTGTTGAAAGCCCAGTTTATGATTTCCAGAGTCCTTTTTTTGCCCAAAAGTCCTGAGTTGCCACAACCCCAGCTGAAAACAGTGGGAGATCCCCAAATCCCTCCAGATCAGTACTTTTGAAAAACATGCTCTATAACTTGTGTTGCTGAATGCACATTGGTGACAAAATTACTTGTACAGTCTATAACTGAAAGTTCAGAAACACAACCACACAAAGAAAGCTAATTAGGACAAGGCCTTCTACTTCTGCAGGAAATAAATAAATAAATAAATAGAATATTTATTGAATATATAAAACATAGACAACATATCTAATATACACTAAATTATATATAGTGTATAATATATAACACATAATGTACAACTATATGTACAATGTATATTAACATGTAATAGATATTACATATTATGCTTAAATATTTTATATATTTTTTATTTTATATATTTGAATTTTCATTTACAGAATTCCAGAACTTTTTCTGATACAGATCTAAAATAGTAGGACAGCTGGATATCTAGAAACTGAAGACCAGATCTCTTGTGACTCAAGCGTAAAACTCTTCAGAAAGAAAGGTGTAAAGTATAAATAAACATAAAAGTCAACATTTATTTGAAAATATGAGATTTTAGAGGAATATTTTTATACGGTACATTTTGTTGAATTATAGATATTTATCCATCCACGGGATGATGTAAGATAGTAGGCTTGAATCTCTGTTTGTTTGTGTTTGAATAGTGTGAACTAATTTCTTGAAAGTAGCCAAGATTTTACGAAGAAGAAAGATTAGAATTGTCTGTATGATATATTAGCAATGTCAGTTAACCAAACCCTAAAAGGAAGCTGAACCTGACAGCCTGAAACTGTGTTAATTTATTGCTCTTCCTAGTTGAACACAGGGTATATTTTAACCTGTCCCATGGCTCGGAAGATACTAATAAATAAAAATTACAAAATTGCTTGGCACCTAAAGCCTTTTTTACAGTCCACCAAAGTAACCCACTCCTGTTACTATGTCTTTACTTGTTTTTTTTTAGGTTGCAGGAGAGTTTGGGCTCGAGTTTGCTGCAACATGTGTCTTGAGCCACTTAGAGCTGAGAGCCGCTCAGCAGCCACTGCTGCTGCAGCAGAAGGGCTGAAGTTCATGCTAGTCTTTTCTCAAGCGTGATTTCTGGTATTTTCTGCACTGAGGCAGCTTACATATAAATATTCCATAGATGTGGGTAGTCACATAAATAAATAAATAAATAAATCCAACTGCAAATCTGGTCTGCTGAAGATTCCCTGGGAGCAGAACAAACCTAATATACGCTCCTACCTTGGGCAGGTTGTAGATGCGGTGGTGGTAGATCAACTTGTAGTGGGGTGGCTTGATGCTGCTCTGGTAGATGCAAAAGAGATTCTCCTTTGTCATGTCTGTGGATCAAAGGTTTCAAAGAAAAGAGGCATTTTAAGGGTGCTACTGTATGTGAAGCCACAAACTGCAGCTGGAGCAGCAGCCCAAGAATGCCAGTTACCTGCTTTCTCTGGGGACTGAACGAAGTGCTGGGAAGTGAAGGTTTTGCCATGGGGGTATCTGAGGCTTGGTGGCAGTCTGGAGTCCAGGTAAGAGCATAAGATGTGCATAAGGACCTGTGCAAATAAACCCACTTTATTGGCATGAAAAAGACTGAGGAACACAAGGCTA